>CM062296.1:275392666-275632772 GCA_031216915.1 Pictodentalium vernedei | reverse complement strand
AATTCTGGGCGAGGCAAAAGTTCTTGCCCCTCTCAGAACAAAGGCAAATATTGCCCGTCAAACTTCTCTTGAACAAACTTGAGTCTGCACCTCAAATGGCAGCTGCATACCAAATATCAAGTCTCTGCTACGGCTGGCTCATAAGAAGATTTTTAAAAATTTTGCGCATTTTGGCCCCACCCCAGTCCACAATATGAGCAGAAGCCCAATTTGAAGAAAAACCCAAATGCCCCTATATAACCGCTACTCATGTGAATTTTCATTGAACTGCAGCCAGTGGCTTGGGAGAAAATGACCCAAACACCACCTTCACGACGTACGACAGACGACGGACAAAAAGTGATCAGAAAAGCTCACCCCGACTTTCAGTCAGGTGAGCTAAAAATCCAACATAGAGGAGTGGGTGGGGACGGGCGGACTTTTGTGTGCCGAAGGCATACCCGAGGTGTCCAACAGAGAGGTGGGGGAGTGTATGGTAGGGGGCGTCACCCTTCCGTTGGTGGGGATCGGGAGCCTCCCCAGAGAAATTGTTTTAAATCTGAGGTTCAGAAAACAATTCTAGGGCCCCCGGGTGCCCCAGTTGTGACTTGTTCAGCTGCTGATTTTAGTCAATAACGTTAACAATATAATGTTTGACATCTCAAAATCTGAAGCTGTTTGCTTTCGATGCATATAAATTACGCATTATTTTCCTACAGAATGTGAACATTTCCAACAGAAATGTTTATAGGCGGCTGCTGAACCTTCCTAAATAACAAAACAAAATTTGAGCGCGTACTCTCGCTCATTCTCTAGAAATCGAAGTTCTTTGCTATCACGTTCTTGAACCAAGTTTCTTGTATTCTCCAAAGGGCTGCTAATTTTCGAAAGTAGACCCTGTGTGCTATTTCACAAAATCATCCGACTTAGCTTGTATTGTTCTATCTGTTAGTACCAAAAGGGTGTCAGTTTTCAATATGGCGAAGGAAACTTGTAAAAATCTGATTTTGAAATAAATTTCAATTATTCACAATTGTCGTTGCGTACAAAATCAGACTCGGCTATCATTTACAACGAATCATACAAAAACAATCACGAAGCGTCAGGGAGGGCCCCCCCCCCCCCCCCCCATAACCATCATATTTTAAATAGTTAGAAATTCGAAGGTATCAATTCCAATAGGTGGAACTTCAATAATATCAATTCAATTTGCTCTTGCCTGATTTTTCGGTCAGAGCCAAAGTGATTTTCTAATTTTCGACTAAATTCTTTCGAATCTGTGGACTTCGGGACATGCCTATTGCAGGTCGTGCTGGGGCCCCAACCCCAGTTAGAAATCTAACTGATCACACCCTCCACTGAGGACCCTCTGGCTACGTCCCTGTAGAGAAGATTCACGCGGGACTGTTACAGACGTTGAACCGATAGGATCATGAATCTCAACTTGTCTATGCACTATCTCAGTTTCTGTGTATGAGAAGATTGGTATGTGGGTTGGGGGCGCGGGGGGACCTAGACATTCTGTATATTCTGTTCGCTTTGAAACACTAATTGAGAGTATTTCCAAAATGGGCGTAAAATGTCATAACAATTGTTTCGAAAACTGATATTTCTGTTAATTTTTTGGCAAATTGTTTTACTGCATACTGTTCGAACCGGGTTAGCGACAACTTGCATTACTCATGATTTCAATGATCGACTGGTCATGTCAGTGATCGGTAGCACGGCAACATGCTGTTAGCAGGTTATTATGCAAGCGGTTAGACCCAGGGCACAGGTACTCGACACAATCTGTGAAATCGAAAGAAAAATGATATTTGATAACATTTTTGAATCGATGCTGACGTGCCCGCATAATGGTATATAAATATTAACAAGGTACACAACTCACTTTTCGAAAACGATAGCACTCATCTTCGTTATAACCCCCTCAAATTTGATTCCCATGACGTATCCAACAGTTCCCGGCGTCAGTGGAAAGGGGAATGAATAAGCTTTACAGCGGTGTATTACACGACCGTTGGGTTTTCTTGGCTTGTTCATGATAACTGGCAGTGGCGGCGCCAGAGTTACAGAAGTGAGGGGATACAGTTGGGTATTGCCCGCCGCGCAGCAGCGGCCTCGGCGCGCCGAGCCGGGATGGGTTTCGGCAGGGGTGTCCTCTCCCGAAGTTGAGAAAATTTTTAAAACTTACGTTGTAAATGGTGTTCTATGGAAACAGTTTTATCCTTTTGAAACTTATTAGTTAGATCTTTCAGTTATAGAAAACGTCGTACATGGTGACATTATAACGGAAAAACGCTGTTGTAAAGTGCGAGCACAAAGCACCAAACACAGGCGCCTGGAAACTCATTATATATAGCCAAATGCTTCAAAATAGCCCTCATATATGCCATCCCCCTAATATATATATAATAACAATAGAAAGGCTGGAAACTTCAAACGCTCAAAATTTCATACCACGAAATTAGGTTACTCTCGTATCAACGTTTTGAATCGAAAACGGGGACACATACGTGTGTCTTCTAATGCTGAAATGACTATTCTTTCAGAATCCGGTGCCCTTTGTAGAATTAATTTGTATTAATAGCTTTTTCTAAGACGTTTTATTTGGATTTTCATGCTCAAATCTGTTTACCGCCACGCCATTGTTGGGAAGTTCTCGGCAGTGAATATCAGTCAGGGATATCGAATATTAGCAACGTCTCTCTAAAATTCTCGCTACCCGATAAAGGGTCCCCGTGAAGATATGCACCATTGAACGAATTTACAACACTTTTGTGAGAACGGATATTAAACTTTCAGAATTATAGCATCTGTAGTTTGTAACAAAAGTGAACAAGAATTGCTGCCAAAATAAAGGAAAATTAACATTTTTGGGAACTTCTAAAAGCATCTTTGATAGGGGTGGCTGTGAGTGACGGGTACCGCATCAGACTAAGGCAAGACACTGAAGCTATTTCTACACGATGTCCATCTGGTCATATCTCATGCCTTCATTTAACTGGCTTAGCATAGCATTTCGCTCTCTAATATGCAAATTGTGTTATTCAAAAATGATCAGCCTGATAAGCTTTGTGAATTGATTGCTTATTAAATGTTTGAAGTGAATACTAAATTGCTACTCAAAGTTTTTAGATTAAATCAAGCCCTGTCTTATATATACCGGTATGGAATTCTGTTGGGAAAATCATCAATCTTTTGACATCACATTTCATGACTGTTTGTCAAAATCAAAGAAACATCGCTCTTACATCATTTTCTTCAGCTAAAGAATATTTTAACTTCAAGTACGTACGAAAGAAGCGGTCACCTTTTAAGAACTCGTCCGTGCTGGGCAATATGCGACTCGGTATGATGCTCACCTCTTCATGGCTAGACAGTGGTATGAGGACAACACGGACCAAAGACAGCTCGGATCAAGACAAGTCGGCACACTTTCAAGACAACTCGGACCATTTTTCGAGACAACTCGGACCACTTTTTGAAACAACTCGGACCAAAAAATAGACAAGTCGATCCAGAGTAAAGGGTATCTCAAAGCAAAAAAGACAAGTCGGACCAATATTTATCCAGTAATAATTATAATGTAATATAATATATTCTGAAATCGCGAGCTGCGTCCTGGCTTTTCAAGTTGCACTGTCGGAAACCCACATACATAGAATATATGAAACACAGTCATTCGGCCCGCAAGGGATTCTATGAACCCCACATCTTCCCTTCGCGCCTACGGCGGGAGAAACCTTCTTACTTACTTGATCCACGCTTTGACAACACTGGGCTCGGATAAGGGCTATTTTTTGCAGACGATATGGTGCTAGTGTCAGAAAGCGAAGAGGGGCTAACGAGAATGCTGGGAATTGTTGGGAAATATGGGAGCAAATGGAGACTCGAATTTAATGAAAGCAAGAGCAAAGTTATACCTGTGGGCCGCAAAGTGGACCCCACTCGAAGGTGGAGAGTGGGTGAGTTCTGCATTCCGGAAGGTAGCAGCAAACTTCTCAGTGCAGGGGAGACAGGTGATTACGAGTATTTGGGGGTAAATATAAACATTACAGGAAGAGGCATCTACCGAAACCACACAAATAAATTGATTCTGAAGGGGAAGCGAATCCTTAACCAAATGAAACTTATAGGGAGAAACAGTTTCAATAAGGTTTTCGTGGGGAAAACCATTTGGGAAATGGTGGGTCTGCCAAGAATAACATACGGTACGGAAGTGGTACCCCTAAACCAGGCGGCCGTAAAGAGCTTGGAAATCCCGCAGAACGATGCAGGCCGATGGACAACGGGGTCGAGTAATGCCGCAGCGCTAGAAGCAATCAGGGGTGAGCTTGGGTGGATGAGGATCAAGGACAGGATAAACCTGTTGAAACTCGGTTATCTTAATTATTTGGTAAATCTCCCCGACAGCCGATGGTGTAAAATAATGTTCCTGAGAATTTTCAACTCAAATATCAAGACGGGGTGGATGGTCCAAGTGAGGGAGTTAGCAGAGAACTACTCATTGGATATCTCGGACCTGGACGTTGGGGCAAACCAGGGTAAAACAATCGTCAGAGAAAGGGTCATGGAGGATTGTAACCGTAATTGGCGAGAGGGGGTTAAATCAAAGAGGTCTTTGGTGGCCTGCGTGATAAAGAGAAGCCAGGGTTTGAAGAGTACCTTGATGACACCTTTGGGGGGGGGGGGGTCACTGTTGTTCAAGATGAGGTCGCGATCCCTGGAGCTGGGGGGAAAAATTGGGAAAGACAGTGAAAGGGAGTGCCAGATGTGTAATTTGGGCATGGTAGAGACCCTGGAACACTTTCTTCTAGAATGCCCAAAGTACCAGTCTAAAAGAATAAGATTCACTGAGAGTATGATAGGGAAGTGGGAAGGGAGAATGAAGGACATGTGGCTGGGGGGGGGGGGGGGGGGACTCAAAGGAGAGGGTCAATATGCTAATCGGAGAGATTGGGAAGAATGGGGCAAGGGATGTCATCAAGCAGTTCGTCTCCGAGTGTTGGGAGGAGAGGAGAAGCATGGGAATAGGGAGGCAGTTGGGAGTACAGGGGTAAGCAAGGCCTTCTCGTCCGAGAACCGCGACAAATCAGCGGCTGGCCGAAGTGTTGTTATTATTATTATTATTATCTCTCGACCCAGCGGCGTTGATACATCTGATGCGCAGATAATACGTGTCAGATTTCAAATTCAAACTAACTTCCCGACTTCCCGATGTGGGCGTTTACACCTTGTGATCGTTTTTCGCGCTGAAAGACATAGGAGTGTTTGACTTGCACTCTTTCTCTTGCGTCAGGTTTTTAGTCTTTGTGAAAAAAATAAACGATCGTATATTTTTTCAAAAGACTGTGTTTAATATTAATATAATATTTTTTTACATTAATGATGCAATTGAGAATTTTAGAGAGACGTTGCTAATATTCGATATCCCTGACTGATATTCACTGCCGAGAACTTCCCAACAATGGCGTGGCTGTAAACAGATTTGAGCATGAAAATCCAAATAAAACGTCTTAGAAAAAGCTATTAAGGACTATGCAACCTCAAATTTCCCCATATTTCAAAGAGTTGGGAATGAAACATAACAGTTAAGCACGGGGCAGTAGTTCATAAAGTGGTAGCAATAAAGACAATAGAAGATGTAGAAAGGGTGCTAAAATGTCAGAAATGGGAAAAATGATTTTTAATTGAAATCGTAAATGACTATTTTCAAAACCAACAATTGACATGTACACATATTGTTACCAGAAATGAAATAGCGGAATGGATGGACACGTGGTCACCCGAGGTCAAGTGAGACCCCAAAATGTGAAAAAATGTGTGTGTACACCTTTATCCGGAAATAATGATTTTCACGCATTTTTTAATGAACGTGAAGGAGTAACACGAAAATAGGACATAGAAACGACCCGAGGGAAATATGGAGATCGAAAAGATTTAAGGGGGCGAGGTAAACATGAGATCACTAGAAAACTTGTATGCAATACTGAAAACACAGGTTTCCTTATACGACGATTGCTTTGTGGTCGAAAACAACAGACTTTTCTGATAAGTATTTTTCGATGAAAAATTGAAATTCTCATGTGCCTTTTCGCGCAGTGTAACTGCACGTTGTAATAAGTTAAGGAGCAATACCCCACGGTTGAATGTTTCAAAATTGGAATGCATTTGAGTATGTATCTTGAAAAAAAATAATATCTGTGAATGGTAAAGGCATATTATCGACAAAGGAGAACATGACGAAAGAATTATTTTGCGTGAATGTATCGGTGCGCGTACGAGTGCATTTCCGTTTTAAAAAATCCGTCTGTTTAAATTTTACAAATGCGCAGTTCCTGCAATTCCCGCTTCCACGATCGGCTGTTTGCAGACAAATTTGACGAACCCGATATCCACGGACATGAAAGGTACGTATTTAACACACGATTCTCGACACGTAAGTATGAAAAAATGAAAATGATCTGAGATAGAGGTTGTGATCGCTGTTCATTGTTGACATAGACTGTCACAGTGAGTTTTAAAACTAAACTTGTTTGAAATTGAAAAAATAAACAAGAAAGGTGTCAGTGCACGACAAATGGTGAAACATGAGCAGGGGTGTCAGTAAGGAAATTTTTTATATATTTTTGACTCGCAAACACATGTAAGTCCTCCCGAGTCATCATTGTAGCGTTCATGTAAGGCGCACCACATGTGTTACAAAGTACAAAAACTTGGTTGTTAAACTTTATTTGTGTAAAATTCCTCCCAACTTGTGTTTTAATATTTCATGATGGGGAGTAAAAGGCAAATTAGTCGCAGAAAATTTGGTAAAGCCAAAGGATGGCACCAGATGGAAAGAAAACGGTCAAAACATGGCCATAATGTTGTTAAAGCCTCGTACCATATCACAACTGTTTCTGACAATGGCATGAAGCTGCTTTTGAAATGCTATGAAAATAAAAGTGAAACTCTTCAAAATCATAATTACTTTATAACTAAAAATGTGTGCACAAACAATCATTTAAAATTATATTTACGTTCCGTTAAAAAACCACCAATATCAGGCTATAGACTCTTTCATACATCCAAATTAGAACAGCACATCAATACGATCATCATTCATTCAGCTAAATGTAAACCAGCTCATCAACTTGCATCAAAAGGGAAAGAATCATTCCAAATATTTCGTGATGCCAAACATTATGGTTTGGCAACTATCTTATTGGGAGAGTTCAAAGGTTGTTTCCAAAAGTTTTACTTGGACTCAAGTGACAAGATTCAAACTGGTGGTGTGTGTGAAAAAAAACATTATGATGTAAATGTTCGAAGTGTTTGGGGTACTATGGTAACTGGGCGTGGAAATGCATCAATAAATGAACTGTGTGGAAGTTTAGATATGCCTGGAATGTCTAGAAAAACATTTTCAAAAATTGAATCCGAAATTGGGGAGCTTTGGGAGAAGATATTATATGAGGATTTGATTGCAGCAGGTATCGAAGAACGTAAGCTGGCAATGGCAGAGGGTAGGCAATTCCAAGGCGTTCCTGCCATAACAGTTATTTGCGATGGAGGTTGGTCCAAAAGATCACATCGGCATACTTACAATGCACTTGGTGGCGTCGCGATAATAATTGGTGCTGCCATAGCGAAACTGCTGTACATTGGAGTTCGGAATAAATACTGCTCCATCTGTTCTAGAGCATTCACGAAGAAGACAGACCCTCCATCACACCAGTGCTTCAAGAACTGGAAATCATCCAGCCAGGCAATGGAGTCTGATATTATTGTAAATGGTTTTTTTGCAAGCAGAGACAATGCATGGTGTTAGGTACATGGAAATGGTGGGTGATGGGGATAGTTCGGTTTATGCCAGGATATTAGAAGAAGTTCCTGTATGGGGATCTTATGTTAAAAAAGTAGAATGTGCAAACCACATCTGTAAATGTTTAAGGACTCATCTGGAACAACTTGTTGATGATAACAAACAATATTAGGGACGCCATAATTTAACTAAACCCGTACGAGGAAAGTTAGTAGCTACCGTGCGATCTGCTATTTCTTACAGACACAAGCAGTATGTGTCCGATTCCACACACGACAAGTTGAAATTGCAAAAAACTATTACAGCATGACATTCGAAATTCTCCGATTCATTTAAGTGGCAACCATTCCCAGTGCACTGATTTCTGTCTTATTACTCGTAAAGTTATTCCAGATGATTCAGTTGATGGAACTCAAGCCTCTTCCAGCTTACGAGGTAAGTCTCCAGTTGCCACAGTCTCTACAACTGATACTGATGATGAGCCTGACACTATTGATGCTGTGCTTAATGATCAGGTGAGCTATTGGAATCTGGGTGATGATGGTTCTATGAGAGATGATGTGTCAACGTTCCAACCATCCCAAGAATTAAAGAAGGATGTGTATATCCTGTTGGATAAAGTTGCCTCAAAATCTGACAGACTTTTGAAAAATGCCACCACCAATCTTGCTGAAAGCTGGATGAATGTTAGAATGAAGTTTGATGGCGGAAAGATATTTAATAGGTGTTCGAAAGGTTCATGGCAGTTTAGGTGCTATGGTGGAGCATTGCGGAAGAACTTTGGTGCTGCCTGGGCACCCACAGTTTGGGAATCAGCAATCGGAACACCAGCTGGAAATAATTTCCACAGTCTCTACAAGTCGCGGAAACAACATCACATGATTAGTTTGAGAAATCAGGGTAAACCATTGTCAAAATCACGTCGACTGAAAAGAAAACTTTTATCGGCAAAAGACAGTGATACAGTGGAAGCTAAACATGCATATGGTTCTAAGGCTGTTGATGCTGTTGCTGATGTCACTCCTGAAGTTCTTAAAAAGAATATGGACTCTTACTTTGCCAAAGAGATTCTGATTTCAGGACAACAAATGGCGCATATAAGTGAAATGACAAAATCGCAATCACTATGTGGTTATTGGATGGATGAGCGCAAGAAACGTCTCACGGCTTCCAATTTTTCTGATGTTGTAAAGCGTTCACCGTCAATTCCAGTAAAATCTGTCGTGCAGCGATTACTTTATTCAAAATTCTCTGGTAATAGGTTAACTAGAAAAGGACTCAAGCTCGAAAAGTATGCTATTCAAGAGTATACACACTACAAACATAATCATAATGAAAATGTTACAGTTCAACCAGTTGGCTAATGCATTTGCACAGAACATCCTTTTTTGGCAGCTTCACCAGATGGTATTGTGGACAGTGACGTGTCAGGCAGAGGTCTCCTTGAGATAAAACATGTGCTCTTGAATAACACATCTTCATTCGAGGAAGCAGCAAAATCAAACAAGTCATTTTGTCTCGATATTGTTGAAAAAAAATTCAAACTGAAAGTAAACCACAAATTCATATATCAGATTCAAGGTCGGCTCAATGTGTTGAATATTGCTTGGTTGGATCTCGTGGTGAGACGTGTGGAACCATATGAGATGCATGTGGAGCGTTTTTATAAGGATGCTGATATCTGGAATACAAGAGTGTTACCGAAGCTCACAGCCTTCTACAAAAAAGCTCTCTTATCCGAACTTGCAGAAGCGCGTTATGGAAAATCACCAGGGATACGTGAGCCAGGAATATGGGTAATAATCAATTAATCATTTCAGGGACGGCGGAAGCTGCAAAAAAGTGTGTGTGTGTGTGGGGGGGGGGGGGGGGGGCACAATTTTTTTTCTGGGTAACCACAGGGTTGTAGGACGAAAAATAATTGTTTAGGGGCTCAATGTGAAGGATGGGCGTGGGGCATGGATTGGAGGGGTACTTTGTCACCAGGTATGTCATGAATGCAGAACGAATGTAAGTGCAACTCTGGAAAGGGAATACATGCACACATTTTACCATAGTCCAAACTTGGACCCCAATTCCGTAATATAATTCTTGGGTTTGGTACGTCCTTTGGACGTACCAAACCCAAAAATTATATTTCGGAATTGGGGTCCAAGTTTGGACTAGTTTTACTATTACTATAGTCTGTTATGACAAGTTGTGAACTTGCGATGTGTAATGTCTCAATATATAAAATGGACAGCGACGCCGACACTATTGTGTTGCTGATTTTGTTAGAACTATTACTATCTCCCACAGTCAATGTGGCCATAGGAGTTGTGTACGTTATGTCAGAATACGTCATGTTAGGGTACCCATAATTGGTGAGAAAAGTGTGTGTGGGGGGGGGGGGGGGGGGCACGTGCCCCCTGTGCCCCCCGGCTCTGCCATCCCTGAATCATTTGACATGTATCATCCCTGTTGCATTGTAATTGAATACAAATTTTATACACAACGCCATTTGCCATAACTTCAATGCAAATTTCAACTGTTAATTGAATACGCTTCATCTAGTATATCTTATTTGATATGAGCTCTGTCAAACAAGATATAGTAGAATGAATGCTCACTTGATATCAGAATACCGTAATTTTACCAAATCCCACTTAATAGAATATTGCTGTTAATCGCAAAATTTCCCGTTGCTGCGTTGCAATGTGTCTATTGAATCGAACAGGGTTCCACTGTATATAGTTATAATAACAATTTATTGTATTGGTTATATTCATAATATTTTGACCCTTTTCGAATGGAGTGAATTGTAATGAATATTTCAGTGACATCTGGTGATATAAGCACATTTCAATTTCAGCCAAGAACATTTTATAATTCAGTCTTTTTGGTTTCTCCTGGTATGTACTGTCTGTAACAACTTTTTTTACCTGCTACCGAGGGCTCGAAATGTCCACCTGTCCACCTGTCACTGACAGTCAGAAATTTGGTGGAGACAGGTGAAAATAAATCATACCTGTCACAAATGACAGGTCAGTTACTCTTTACCTAACAAATCAGCCAAAACCGCCTGCATAAAAAAAATATTAACATGCTGTTCATTTTTTTTTTCATTTTCTCTGACAATCCATAAAATAGCTTATGACCCCTCATTGAAACAAGCTCATTGGGCTCGTTCCAATGAGGGGTCATAAGCTATGGTTTGGAAAAAAAAATGTTTGGTGTGTTTTTTTCAACTGTCACTAGTGTTGGATAATGGGTTAATCCTTTACCTAATGCTAGTAGCAGACGACACTCGTAAAAAACAATTCTTGTACAACTAAATATTTGCAATACAACTTTTCACAGTACTGTACATGTACATATATGTACATGCACATAAATTCACACGACTTTCCAGTGTTCAGGTGAAAATTTGAAGTGACAGGTCAGGACAGGTAAGAAAAAAATCCACCTGTCATGTGTTGACAGACAGAAATTTTGAAACACTTCAAGGCCTGCTGCTACTCTCAATAGCATTTGCATACTTGGACCATATTATTCAGCTGTGTTGACAGACTATCATTGTACAAGTTGATTTGCAGGCACACGTTGATGTAGTTGCTAATTTCAAATTTTATTTCTTTTTCAGTATTCTTCTCCAGACGCCCCAGTCAGGAAACAAACACGTACACCAACAGCACCATCAGCTACACAGAGCAGCACTTCAACTCCTCTTTCACCTATTCCTTCCACATCTGCATTATTGCTATCACCAAGACAACGGAGACAGACCTTTGTTGGTAGATACATTTCACATGAATGGCTGGATGATTTTGGACGCAGTGAGTGGTATCCGGGATATGTGGCAAAAGTGTTGGATGGATTTGATGGGGACAGATCAGCTGTTTATGAAATACTATATGATGATTATGATGAGGCCTTTGAAGTGGATCATTTAATTGAGGACTATGAATCCAATTCAGTGACATTTTTGGATATCTGAGATTAGGTAATGTATATAACATAGTGATAATCATTAATCAATTTGTAGAATAATAATATACATAATTATCTATGAATGTCACAGGTAACTTGGGTCTTCATTTTCAGGTACTTTCATGCTTTTATTTCATTTCTATAGCTTCCAAATTCTTTTTGTGAAAAATATTTAGTAGACAGGAATGGTCTGCAAATATACACTCTTGGAAACATTTGTGCTTCCATACTTTTGAAAATAGTTCCTCATAAAAAAATATCAATTTCTCATAAAATTCTTTCATCAAAATTTCACATTTTCCTTGGCATTATGCAATTTTCCTTTTTAACTTGCCCTGCTATAGTATTTTCTGCTGTCAATCCTCAAATACTTTTCAACAATTCTTGTACTATTTTCATGTTTTGTGGTTTGCAAATTTTTCACAATCACCTTCTTATTAAGATGAAAAAAATAATTTTTGATTATTAGTTTCTGCATAACTGTATTTTTTCATCATTATAGACACTACAGATATGCACATTGACCCACAAAATCTGGGTTTGTCTGTCAAACAAGCCTTGTGAAAACGTGCAAAATTGGGGTTACATAGTCCTTAATGCAAATTAATTCTACAAAGGGCACCGGATTCTGAAGGAATAGTCATTTCAGCATCAGAAGACACACGTATGTGTCCCCGCTTTCGATTCAAAACTTTGATACGAGAGTAACCTAATTTCGTGGTATGAAATTTTGAGCGTTTGAAGTTTCCAGCCTTTCTTTTGTTATCATATATTAGGGGGGGGGGGGGGTGGCATATATGAGGGCTATTTTGAAGCATTTGGCTATATATAATGAGTTCCCAGGCGCCTGTGCACCAAACGACACTCAAATCGAAAATGAAAGTAGGCTGCATTCCAAACGGATGCGTTGCACGCTCTCGATTCTAGCATTCCTCGAATACTCTTAAGCGATATGTTTCAGACCGTTTGAATGCGGCACGCCTTGTTGCAATTTGACCCCTCGACTCTTGTTTGTTGTTTGCAGCTAATGTGTGTGTGTGTGTGTGTGTAGGGGGGGGGGGGGGTGGGTCGGGGGGGGGGGGCACACACACAAACATAATTTAAAAACTTCTCTGATTTAGTGCACTTGGGAATATGGAATTAAGCATACCCACCATTACACCGCAACGTTCAATACAAAAATTAAAATGATAGTATTTTTTTACTACGCTTGGCGAAAAAAGTGGAGGGGTAAGTACCCCCCCCCCCATGGGTACCCCCCCCCCCCCCCCCCCATGGCGCCGCCACTGATATTAACTGGGAGAAGTCGCAGAAAAGGCCGAAAAAATTTAGTCGGACAAGATACAGTTCAGTGGAAAGTGGGTTACGAGCGACAATTCTCCGATTTATAAAAAATAATTCGAGGTCCCATTGTCTATGGAGGGCAGATTCAAATATTAACCGTATACCTTTATCAATTTTCAATCTTGGGTTGACATTTATTCATTTCTGGAGTTCACATTTACCGTTTATACACCTTTTAGCCGTCACTTGAAACCTCATGAAGTTGTTGGCGTCCATAGATACGGCAGTAGGTATATATTGCGGATTTACTATCACTTTGTACATGTACGTGTACAACATACGTACACGATGCGTTCACCAACGTGGAATTCAGTGTTAAATTGCACGCTTGTTCACAAAAATGTACAGTGATCTTGAATCCCCCATGTTTTTTTGTGACTCCTAGATCGCACTTTTAACGTTCAAATACTCGTGGTGAACGCGCGTTTTTAAAAAAAAGGGTGAAATTGTACATCTTCACTTTTATCTTTCACTTTAAAAATTTGTGTCGACGTTCCCATCGCAGATCAGACCATCGATCCATCGTTGGTAAATGCGAGTAAAAAAATTCTGGGCTATCATCATGCGGATTCTACATCAGTGATCCAGAACCCGCAGTTGTTTTGAGGCGGTGGGTTTTTCCCATTTATGACGTCATTAGGGGAATTCCCCACTATGGGAATTCCCAAACTCAGCTAATCGACCGATCGGATCGCTCGATTCTCCGCCAATTAACCGATCGGATCGCTCGATTCTCGTAAACTCGATCTGAACGAAGAGTGTTGTCGGTGTGTTAGAAATTCGCGAGCCCGCTGTCACGTTTTTGATTGATATATATACAGGGGAGAAAAAAAATATAAATAAATAGTTATTTAAAAAAAATAAATATATCAAATCGAATAGATAAAAACGTAAATCATGAGCGATTCTCAGGATATTAGAGTGAGGTTTCTTTTAAAAATGCTGATGAGAGCCTACGCATTCTGCGTGAACGAACAACTAGGTCGTCTCTTGTTAGAACGATGTGTCGGATGTCGGGATCACCTAGACTTCGATCACGAGAATCATTCGTGTCTGTGGATGGAAAGGGAAGATATGGTCGTCAAGTATTTCGAACCGGCGTTCGAACGCGTTCAAATCAATGAAGTGATCACGTTTTGGAAGAGATTACTCTACTGTAAGAATTGAAGCAAGCCCACAGATTCGGAAGAACAGAAATTGGCGCGTAAAAGTCTGACTTTATGAGATAAGGGATGCATCTTGAAATTATTGTTCAACGAAGCATACGTCTAAGTTTTCTCGTTGATATAAAATAAGGGAGAATAGAAAATAAAAATAAATACACACATAAATTTTTTATCTAATATTAGAAAGAAAAAAAATACAAAAATGAGAACCAGAAATAAATTGTATCTGACGTTAGATGACGACGAGGACGAGAAGCCGAACGGTGTTTTGCCAACGGTGCCGTCACTAGAAGAAAGAGAAAAAGGAGAGAGGTATCGCATCGATCAAATCAATAGAATCCAAGAGTATCTAATTCGAGAGAGAGATTCTCGTCGTTCCCTCAAGAAGAAGTATTCGCGTTTCGTGACAGTCGTCAACGCGATCGACACAACACTCATCACGATTTCTCTGGGTTTACACGCGGCCGGCAGAAGGAGTGAAGGAGTGGCTCTCGCCGCTGGATTGTTTAGCACGCTCGGAAACTTTTTGAGTAGGAAATTATATCTGAAGGCGAGGAAACACGACAAGATTCGCGTCTTGGTCGACTCCAAGATCGACACGATATCCGAAATGATCTCTATGGCGTTGAAAGACGGTAGGATATCGGACGGAGAATACTTCGCGATATTGAGCGAGAAAACGAAATACGATGCCATGAAAGAAGCCGTGAGAATCAAGACTCGTCAGATCATCAAGGAAGAGATGAAGGATTCTCTCGTGGAAAAGGGGAGGAAAGAGGCCAGGAAGGAATTCAGTAAGATGATAGAACTCAAGAGCAGCGATTGAAAAAAATATATATATAATAAGAACAGAATTTAAAAAAAAAAAAATATTAAATTTATATATAAAATAAAAAACGAAATTAATTTAAATAACTTTTAAAAAAATGTATTGCGTAAAGTGTAAGAGAGTTACCGAGACGAGTAATTCTAGAGAAGTGCGAACTAAAAACGACAGACGGATGCTTCGCGGAATTTGCGACGTGTGTGGTTCTGTCAAGACGTGATTCGTCAAAAAAAAGAACGCGAGCAAAGGTAAAGGCATCGTGAATAAAATGATCAACAATCTACCTTTCAAAATGCATCTGCTCGGTCACAGTTTCACAGGACCCAGAACGAAATTGAACAAGAGACTCAACGCCGATCTGACACCCAAATCTTGGAGCAAACCTGTGAATAGGGTGGACGCGGCCACGTATGATCATGATCTGTGCTACGCCGGACATCCCGACACCAAGACTTGCAACGACGTCTGCGACAAAAACATGTTGGGGAGATTGAGAGGCATATCGAATCCGACCAGGAGAGAGAAGATGGAACGTTCACTGGTCGGCAATCTGATCGGTGCGAAACGTCGATTCGGATGGGGCGTTCAAAAAAAAAAAGCGCATCTGAAAAGAAGAAGAAATGATTATTGACGAGCGAATTGGCCGAGGAGTTACACAAACCCATCGTGCGTAAATTTCGAAAGAGAAGGGTGTTCGTGAAGGGTCTGGATGATATTTGGTCTGCCGACTTGGTCGACATGAGATCGTTTTCGAGGTGGAACGAGGGCATCAAATATCTATTGACAGTCATCGACGTGTTTTCCAAATACGGTTGGATCAGAGCTTTGAAGAATAAATCGGGACCTTGCGTCGCCGAGGCTCTGAAGAGCGTGTTCGACTCATCTTCTCAAAAACCGAGTAAATTGTGGGTGGATAAGGGAAAGGAATTCTACAACAAGCACGTTCGTCGATTGGTATGCACAGATACTTCACGGCGAATTCGACCAAGAAATACATATGCGCTCTGAACGGTCTGGTCAAAGATTACAACAACACCTGACACAGATCGATCAAGATGACTCCCGCGGAAGCTAGCGATCCTCGAAACGAAAAACGGGTCTACGCGAATCTATATCCTGAGAGATCTAAGATCAGGAAGAAGTCTAGAACGCCGAAATTTGCGGTCGGTGATCGAGTGAGAATCTATGCTTATAAGAAGCACTTCGAAAAGGGTTATACTCCTCGATGGACCTCAGAAATCTTCGTGATCATCAAAATATTTCACACCGATCCGGTGACTTACTAAATCGAAGCTTTGGATGGAGAAGAGATCATCGGAAAATTTTACGAACAACAATTACAGAAGACGAAGTTTTGATGAAGAAGACAAAAAATTTTTTTATTTACTCTCTTTGACATTTTCTTGTTTACACACATATACATAAGAGAGAAAAAAATAATAAAAAATAATTAAAAACTATTTTTAGATAAAGAAAGCAAGTTAATTAATAAACAAAAAAACTAAAAAAATCCTTTAAAATGACAAATATACTAGATATAGCACAAAGCATACCGAAAGATGAAAGTATTCAAGAATATGAGGTTCACGAATACGAACCGGTAACCGGAACGAGTTTGTACAATGCGGGAGAGATAAGAATCAACGTCAAAACTAAAAGATCTATTCGTACATCCTAGCGAGAGTTACATAGTGGTGCAGGGACATCTCACCAAGGAAGATTGGAGCGACTATGCCGACGACGATATGGTTACTCTAGCCAATAATGGAATCATGCATCTATTCAGTAACATAAAATACATGCTATCCGGATAAGAGATAGAATCTGTGTTTCATCCCGGTCAGGCCACCACGATGTTCGGACTCTTGACGTATCCTGATGATTTTTCAAAATCCAGAGGACTTAATCAGTTATGGGTGAAAGACACTGTAGGCCCTGCTAGCACCAGCGCTGCCTTGATATTCGACTACGTCGTCAAGACGTCCAGACCTAAAGGAACGTTTTCGTTCAGGATACCTTTGAAACACATCTTCGGATTTGCGGACGATTACAACAAGATCATGTATGGATTCAAACACAATCTGACATTGATTCGAAAAGGAAATGACGACGCAATAGTGAGACTCACTGTGACCGATGCGGGTAAGATAACTCTACACAAGATATCGTGGTTCGTTCCGCACGTGGAGCCTTTGATCGTGGAGAAAGCGTGTCTCTACAAGATCATAGAATCCAAGAGTAAATTACCCGTGGGATTTAGAATGAGACAGTGCAACACGGCAAGCATTCCTCCCTCCACGAATCACTTCGATTGGAGATTGATGGTGAAATCTGCTTCCGAGAGACCGCGTTTCATCGTGGTTGCGTTTCAGACCGATAGGGACGGGTCTCAGGAAAAGAATGCGTCGCTGTTCGATCACTGCAGTTTGCGAAACATGCAAGTGTTTCTGAACGCCACGAGATATCTAGCAATCGATTACAACGCGTCGTTCGACAAGAACGATTTCTGCAGACTGTATGGCGATGCCGCTGATTTTAGAAAGAAGTATCACGGTCTAGACGAATTGATGAGCAACCCCAACATGTCTCCCGGCGAATACAAGTCGATGTATCCCATGTTCGTATTCGACGTCAGTAAACAGAGTGAACGACTCAAGAGTAGCGTCTTAGACATTCAGATCAAGATGCAATTCGATAGGAATGTTCCGAGAAAAACTGAAGCCTTCGCCCTGGTCCTGTCGGACAGAGAATTACAATTCGAATCGGATGGAAATAAGATTTCGATCATTCGATGAGAGACGAGTGTGTGAAAAAAAATAAAAAACAAAAAAAAGAATAAAAAAATAAATTTGTTTTTAATGATATTTTTTTAACAAAAAAAAAAAGTTTCATCCGAGAAAAAATCGTCTTTTATCAACGTTCTCGACGTATAAAATGTTACAATTCCTAAGTAGTCACGTAGAAAACGAAATACACATTCCATTTTCCTGTTTGAAAAAAAACAAGATATTTACGATTACATATTGAATTATTTAAAAGATCGCATGCTATTCACTCGAGAGAAACAAAAAGGATATTTCGTGACGAAGATATTAAAACTCGAAGAGATCTTAGATTGTTCGATCCTGTGCGATCGTCTCTCCGTTTCCGTCAGATGTTCCATCCTGTGTTGCAAGCCAAAAAACAAAAAAAAGATGTGGAAAAATGGTTAGGTAAACAGCGGGATAGGCAGTTGGAAATGAAAAGAATGAGACGCATTCCACCATCACCCCTACCTTCTGAAGAGAATGGTAATGATGCGAGTGTTACCAAGAGATGCACAACATTCGTTCATAATTATGATTCGGATCAACAAAAGTGTTGTTATAAACGTATCATATCACAAAGAAAAAGAAAAAAAGAAGAATTGACGTTGAAAATTGAGAGAAAAGGAAACGTCATTATAATATATGGTGATAGTGAAGAAGAAGAAAAACAAAAAAAAAAGTAATGAGATCATCTTTAGATCTCATTTTTTTTTTTTTTTTTGTTTTTGTTTTTAATAATCACACATTATTTTTTTTTTTTTAATTCATTATTTTCCACGTGTTCACTGTTTGTTCAAAGGATCTAGTTCGATCAGTAGACTCACCACGGAAGTGGTGGCTTCGGGATTATTGGTTTTCGTGACGAAATTAATTCTGTCTCCGGCGTTCACTTTAAGAGTCGTGCCGAACGTGCTAACATTCGCGTGTTGATTCTCAGTCTTTTCGACGCAGTATCTCTTATCGTTCTCTACACCATTCACCATAAGATTGACGACCGCTCTGTTATTCAAATCCGAGGAAGCCAGACTCATTCGAAGGATTTCACCTCCCAACGGCATAGGATATCCCACCTGACCATGTTTCGATCCGCTACCTCCATTTCCGAAAGACCACTCAGCTTTTCCCTCATCTAAGGCGCCGGCCTCTTTGGCCCACACAGTGATCAATTGTCTAGCATATTTGACTTTCTCCACCACCGAAATCAGGGTGCAGGCATCCGTCATGTTCACGGGATCCGGTAGATTCATGAGCGCGTGTCCACCCATGTCTAGTTTACCTTCCATGATGTCGCCCTTTCTCCAGACCGAGTTGTCGTCCACGTACTTTCTGCTGACCATGCTGGAATCAAATTCGGGATCGTGACTGAGTCCGAATAAATTCTTACCGTTCATGTCGATGCCACCCTCCATGGTTCCGCCAGATTGTTTGTTCAGGTAGAGATCGTCCACTTGCGATTCTAGGTATTCTTGTGATTGTATCATGGCAGAATCTACGTAGCCCTTGTTGACCGTGGTTGAGTCCGCATCCGTGTTGTCGATCTTCGACAGATTCAATATCTTGTTGAATCCCGCATTCAGATCCGATTTCATTTCTCGTCTGTCAGACTTTCTCTGTTCCAGATCTACGTAGTGTTTTGGGATTCGTGGGAGTGGCCACGTTTGTTATCTTGTTAGAATTGGCATTCAATTCCGAGTGCATCGTTTTCATAATGTATCTATTTCTCAGGTGTCTGCTGAATCTCGCGTGAGAGTCGTCCGCGTATTTCATCGGTGGGATCTACGGGATTCGCGACGTTCACCAAACATTTGGATTTCAGATCCAGATCATCGGTCATGGTTTTATCCACGTAATTATCTAGCAGGATTCGTTCGAAATCAGCGTTCCCCGTGTCGACGTATTTTTTAGTCGCAGCATCTGCGAGATCTATCGGCTCGGGAAGATTGTAGAGCTTCTTATCATTCATGTTCAAAGGTTCTTCTCGAGGTTCGTATCTCCGAACGTAACGTTCGTTCAAGTTGGCAACATCGTAACCATCGTCGACTTTGAACGTCTTCCTCTTCTTTCTCGGGTTGACTTTTTCGTCGTCACTTCTACCAAATTTATCGGCTGGCATGTTGTTGTGAGGATTTTTTGTTTTTAGAAAAAATATATTCAAAACGCAATTTATTAAAAATGAACTATGTTATTTTATTTTTCGTTTTATTCGATTAAAAATTTTTTAAAATAATTTTTTATCTTTATATATACTATAAAAAAAAAAATCTCTCTCTAATGTAAATCATTGAGAATGTCTTGAAATCGATCTCCTTCAGACCATCTCTTGAGAACGTAGAGACACAGGTGACTGCAAAACACTTGATGTGGTGATTGCACTTGTTCCGTGTTGTAATGAACCATCGATTTGTTGAAATAGTTCTTTATTTCTTTTGGCGGCGAGATTCCGTAGCTGTCGAAATAATAATTTTTCTTCTTCCCGTTCTTCATCCACGCCACCCAGTGAGTGCCTTCACCCGATGAATCATCTAGATTTAAAATTCCGCATTCCGATTGTTGAGGTCTTCTCTTCGGCAAGGCATCTCTGGAAAACACTCCTAGAAAATCTTGATTTTCAAATCTTTTGCCACATTCAACAGATCGATGTTGGATAGGGGTTCATTAGGTAAGACGACACCTTCTACGGATATCTTTATTTTCTTATTCATAAATGTGTACATATTTTTTTTTTATTTACTTTATTATAATTTACTAAAAATGACGTTATTTTTTTTCTATTTTTTTCTTTTTCTTTTTAAACTAACTTTCTCGATGTCACTATCGATTTCTATAATTTTGTGTTCATCTAATTCTTCTTGATTTTCTGAAATCCTATCATCCACAATCGTATCTGGAATCTTATCATCCACAATCGTATCTAGAATCCAATCATCCCCATTCATATCGTCTAAAATTAGATCCAAAGTCCAATGTCCGAGTGCCAAAGTGCTTATTTTTTCGTCTAACACGAATCTCTTATCATCGTCGGCCGTCAGCGAAATCTTGTTGACTATTTCGGTATACAAGTCATGATTTTCGCTTCGAATCAATTTCATAGTCTTATACACCGGACCACTTCCTAACAGACAATCTTTATACTCTTGGAAAGAGATGTTTTTCTTCACCATGCATGCTTTAACTCCTTTGCACTTCTTGATCTCTTCATCATCTTCTAGACGATAAGCATACAGTTTAGGTCTGAAGCCCACGAATTCGACGATCTGTTTATCGCCGCTCTCATCCTTAAATTTACCCAACACCTTCTTGTTGTTGTTCGATTGAATGTTGGATGGGTGATCGACAGGATAATTGCTCGTGTCAAACCAATCGGCCACGTCCGGAGATATATCTCGGTAGACGTCTTTCGTCTCTATCTCGTAAACTAAACTGTCCGTGTCGGTGAACAGTAGTTTGGCTTTGTCACCAAATTTTCGTTTGACGTAATCGTAGTGAAACTCGTACATCAATCGCTTGCTGATATCTAAGATGATCGGTCTGAGATAATACGGTTTGTCAAAGTTCATGTGCGTCTTTTGCATGTGAACGGCCACTAGATTTTCGTCGAATATGGTTCGGTGTTTGTAATTGGGTTCCGCCACTAATTTTTTAGCTCTTTTCTCAGACGTGACGAGTCGAACGTCGGTTCTCTTCCTGATGTTTTCCATCGATTTACCGTACACGCAGTTGTTCATGAGTTTGAAATCTTTTTCGAAATCATTCTCGGCTCGAGTTCTGAGATTCGTGTTGAGATTGATGTATTTTTTCATCCAAGGCTCTTCGTCGAATCGAATGATGCGATGTATGTCGACTAATTTCATCCCGTAATCGACGTACTGTTTCAAATTCTCGCTGTAGACGACGTAGTTACGTTTGTTAAATAAATTGGGAATGAGTTTTTCCTCGTCTCCTTCGTTCGGTTCCATTCGTTCGGGAGCTAGCGGATAATCGTTGTGTGGATCGTGTAATTCTTCCGGATAGTTCAAATCGACTTCTAAAATGGTAGTCTCTCCATTTTTGCATCTCTTCCGGTTCCGTTACACATTTGAAATTTCCAATCGGTAAAGGATGACTCATAGCCCAACCGTACAGATTATTAGCATCCCAATACTGTATGTATTTAGTCGACCGTTTCGAATCGAAACCTTCTTTTATGTAGGGATTTATTTATTTATTTATTTATTGATGTTTTAAGGTCACATATTTATGCACAATGGCTAATCATGACCGTGACAGTATTACTGGTGGAGGAAGCCGGAGTACCCGGAGAGAACCACCGAGCAACGACGAGCAGCTGCCAGCTCCCCAACATCGTAACACCGTACTGCAGCACAGACAGTGTTAGATTGGTTGAAGACATGCGTACCATCGACGTGCAGTACGCCTTAGTACACGGCGTCATCGTGCCCCCACGCGGGCAGTGGAGATGAAGTGTCTTGCCCAAGGACACAATGCGGTTGCCGCAGGTGGGATTCGAACTGAGGACCTCTCGGCTTGCAGCCTGCACCTCTACCTACTGAGCCACCGCGCTCCCTTATGTAGGGATTGTTAGCCTCAGAATATCTGTGGGAGATCATCGAGACGCCACCTCTCGCAGCCCTTTCGAACATGAGCAACATGTCCACGTCGGATAATAATTCCAATTGGACTTCGGTGGTCTTCAACAGAGCGTCCCATGCCAGACTCTGTGCGGTGAAATACCAAGCGGGATGCACATCGTAATTTTGACGATAGACGTCTCGAAAATTTTCGAACACGTCTGCCAAGAGCAGAACGTCAGTCTTTAGATAGAGATCGTGATAATCTCTCATGGTTTTCATATCGAATGATTTCCACACGTTTTTGGCGTGTTCGTAATTCTCGTCGGAAATGTCGGATTCGTATAATTTCGAATAAAAGTCATCTTTCGAAGGTAGTGCGGTGTCTTCAAAGCTCTTTAGATCATTCATGTAATCGTAAGGATAGACTCCTTTCCTCAACATGACGTCTACTCGTTCTCCGAAATGTTCGCTCGTGATTTTAAATTTATCCTTGCTCATTTTATCGACTAATTTTTCCAGAGCGGTCGACATGAATTTAAAACTGTTGATGAAACGTATGCATCTACGAATGGATTTCGTTTTTTCTTTCAACGTATTTCTGTCGATTACTCTTTTCTTCTCCATGTGCTTCCATTTTGTGAAGGAAATGTATCTTTCTTCGCTGTTCGCGATGCAATTTAATTCTTCGTGTGAGGTGCCGAGATTTTTCACGAACAGATGACTGTCGTAACCCGAGAGATTGTGAAACATCACCGGATAGAAAGCAGCGTCTCAATATTTTAAATTACACTAGCTGTGAGCCGGACTGCGATACAGACCCGTGTAATGATCGTGGTCTCTGACCTTCTTATTTTCCTCCAAATTCTCGTTGAACGATTGTCTGCATATGTGACATTCAGTGGCTCTGTTATTTTCGTCCTGCTGCTCTCGCGTGATGATCATTTTCGCCGGAGTTTTGAATTTGTCGTATAACATTTGAATTTTCGATTCTAACTCTTCCACGAACCTTTGAGCCACGTTGCCATCTTCGTGTAGGTGAAGGGACCCATGTCGTGTTGCGAGTCGAAAGCGCATTTCACGTAAATGCAATAGCCCGAAGGTATGTGTTTTTGATATCTTTCGACGTAACTTTGAGAGCGTTGGGTTGACAGGAACTCATTTTCGCGGTGAAACATTCGAAATCGGCGTACACGACGAATGGTACTTTTAACCTTCTATTGTGATTTTCAAACTTCACGATGGTGTTGGGTTTGGGCATTTCGACGGCGACACCTTGATTTTCGTTGCAATATTTCTGATGTTTCGCTAATGATTTTTCGCTGTGAAACACGTTCATGCAATTGTAACAATTGTAACATAAAGATATCTTTCCTTTATGATTATTATTTTGTTTCGACAGTAATCGGGTCGGATGTTTAACCCAACAATAATGATGATTGTCACCATTCGAAATCAATAATAAAATAATCGCCTTTTCTCTTCCTCGATACGAAGTCTGTCTAAGAGGATAGATCATTCATTTTTCGTCGTCGTATCCAAGGACGTTCACCGCTACGGTGGGATTTTGAGCCTCGAAATGTTCGATATGTTTTAACTCTGTTGGAAAAGTCACTCCGGTCCAATCGAGATTTTTAGAAGTTTCCTCATAATGAGAAACTCTATCAGAGTTTATTTCAACAGGGTATAAAGCGGAGGTGACTGCCCATTTAAAACACTGATCATCTTTATTTCTCATGTTGACCACGGCGTGTTTCTTAGTCAAGAAATACGGTAATTCCAAGTAGGAAGATCCTTTCAACGGTTCGTTTTTATTCATGTGAATTTCGAGTTTCAACACCTCATCAAACGTCCAATTACTACCTTCATGTTGATAATTCGTGAGAGACGTCAACATCTTGTCTTTCATCTTTTCGAAAACGTCCGATAGATCTGAACCTTGAAATACGGGTTCGACGTTAGATCTGAAATATGCATTTTTCACGATGCTCTCGCCGGACTTCACGTCAATTTTATTCATTATGCAATGGAGTATCATCTTAATTTTTAATCCCACGTTCAGGTATTCGCGAAACAAATCCAATACTTCTTTCTTCACCCGTTCCATGAACAATTTCGGATCGACTTTCTTCAACGAGGGAACCACGTCGAAAGTTTTAAAAACGCCTTTGATCGCACTCTCCCGTTCTATGGGTTTCGATTGGAATAGTTCCGCGACGAGTCGTGTTACATATTCTTCTCCTTTCTCTTCGTCGATTGCTCGTTGAATTTCGCTCGATATATCTCGTTTGTCTTGAATCTGAAGTGCATCACTCGTTTTCGTTTTAGTTTTTCTTTTCTTTTCTTTGGAAACTTGATGTTCTTCAACGGCTTTTCGTTTAGTCATCTTCTTATTTTTCACAATCGAAACGTTTTTGGTTTTTTTCGACGTAGGCATTTCGATTCCTTTTACTATCTTCTCATTTTTCACAACCGATGCATCTTTTGACGTCGTTGCTATCGACATTTCGTTTGCCTTTCTAGCGTTTCGCAAATATTCTTGTATGACATCAATTTTTTTTTATTTAGTTCTATGATTTCTGAAATCTGAAATTTGTAATAGTTTACAAATCTCGTTTAACTGAGGTATGGTTTTCTCATTTAAATTTACCATTGTTTTATCTGTTTGCTTCATTTGTAAGAATATTTTTTTTGGAATTTTGTATTAAATAATTTGTTAAAAAAGTTTTGCTTTTTTACTCTTTTTATATATATAATAAAAAAAAAAAAAAGTTAAATTTTAAATTCAATTTTTTTCTTTAATATGTTTTTTTATTCAAAAACAATTTAAGACCACTTTTATTTCTCGCTCGCAAACCGAACCCGTTTTCTCGTCTTCGGAATAACATTCTCTACAGTAACGCAGGTGTGTGCACGGTAGAAACAAGATGTTTGCGACATCTTCGCAGACCAGACACTTGGTGGACGTTTTGCTCGACTCGTTTTTGACGAGTGACGATAACTCGTCCGCTTCCGCCATGAATTTGAGGAGATGTTCTAAAGTTATGAATTGAGACAGGGTCTTGTTCGTCTTGTTTAACGCATTGTACAATTGTTCTTTGGTGTGTCCGAGTTGTAACATATCCATCAATAATTTTTGGTTTTTATCTCTATCTCTCTCTTCGTCTTGGATTTTGATCAATCCCAATGTTAGGATCTTGTTCAAATAATCGCATTCGTCTTTTTCAATATTACTTATGTGTTCTACTAAAGGTACGTCGTGAGGTTCCCAATTCATCAAATGTATGTCACAACAAAAACATTTGACTTTGTCGCCTTTACCCACGTAAACGAAACCCGTGGCGGCTAAATCTTCGGGTTTTTGAGCGAGATGCGAAGGCCAATTTTTAAACGTTTGAAGTCTTGCACGTTCTAGACTATAATTCGGATGTTTAGACTTGATCATTGTTTTTACCTCAAAATTGAGTTTGTAAGAATATTTTTTTTTTTAACTTTTATTTATATATAAAGAGAAAGAAAAAGAAACTTTTTTAACAAATTATTATTTAAATACAAAATTTAAAATATACATTATTTGCAAGAATTCATAAAAACCAAATAATCGATCATGACAACAACACCTAAAAGATGCGAATTGAAATTGAAATGAGTCGAAAGGTATGAGAAATGCGGTTTTAATATCTATACATTACAACAACACGATCCCATCGAATTGAACGAGGTTGAGATGGTAGACTTAGAGCGCTACTACTACGAATATCGAATGTGTTTGAAAGTGGATGAAGCCGCGCTCGATTTGTTTTACGAGTACCAAAGCGATCTGCTGAATAATATCATTGTCGCCGAAGACAGAGAATTCGACAAGGGTGATTTATTGTTGTCCTATGGAGGTTACATATATCCAATAATCTCACCCGAACTCGTGAACAAATCGGGTGGTGAGAGCGCATTCGCCTATGAAAAAAAAACTCAAAAGAGTAAAGATAAACATTCATACCATTTTCATATGTGAAAAAATGATGAATGTCAACATGCTAATAACGGACTTGGAAATATAAACAATAGAGAGATTGAAATGTTAAAATTTAACTTTTTATATATATATAAAGAGAAAAAAAACTTTTACTAAAAAATTTTACATTAAAAATTAAAAATTAAAAAAAAAAAACTTTTTTTTTTTATATATATAAAGAGCAAAAAAAACTTTTTAAACAAATTATTATTTAAATACAAAATTTAAAATATACATTATTTGCAAGAATTCGTAAAAACAAAAAAAATAAATAATCGATCATGAGGACAACAACACCTAAAAGATGCGAATTGAAATTGAAACGAGTCGAAATGAATAAGAAATTTGGTCATAAAATCTATAGATTACAATGACACGATCCCATCGAATTGAACGAGGTCGAGATGAAGGGCTTAGAGCACAAATACGACAAATATAAGATGCCTTTGAAATTGGACGAAGCCGCGCTCGATTTGATTTACGAATACCAAAGCGACCTGCAGAACATCGTCATCGCCGAAGATAGAGAATTCGACAAGGACGATTTGTCGTTGCCCTATGGAAATTACATATTTCCAAACATCTCATTCGAACTCATGAAGAAATTGGGTGGTGAGAGCGAGTTGACCGATGTAAAAAAACTCAAAAGAGTAAAGATAAACATTCAACAGGTTTTCGAAAAAGGAGAAGACACGAGTGTCAACATGCTAATAACAGACTTGGAAATATAAACAGTAGAGAGATTGATTTTTAGCGAAGAAAAATGAAAGAAAAAGTAATGAGATCATCTTTTGATCACATTTTTTTTTGTTTTCCTTCTTCATTATTGCCCATATATTATAATAACGTTTCCTTTCTTCTTAAATTTCAGCGTCGATTCTTCTTTTCTTTTTTTTTTGTGATATGCTACGTTTTTATAAGAACACATTTGTTTATCCGAATCATAATTATGAACGAATGTTGTGCATCTCTCGGTAACACTCTGATCATTACCATTCTCTTCAGAAGATAGTGGTAACAGTGGAAAACATCTCATTCTTTTAAATTTCAACCGCATATCCCGATCTTTATTTAACTCTTTTGTCAGTTCTTTCCTAAGATATCCGTCATTGGCATCTAATCGTTTTTCCACATCTTTTTTGCACTCTATCTCGCGATATTCGTCATTATCGTCTAATTGTTTCTCCACCTTTTTATCCATTTTAAATATATTATTTTATACTTTCTATGATTTTATATTTTATATAATTTTATATTATAATAACATATTCAAAATCGGTATGTTCTTAAATGGCGAATTCTCACCGAGCAACAAACCCTTGCCGAGTCGCTCGACGTTCCGTCCACTCTTCAGATAGAGACCATTTCCTCTCGGAGAGTTGCCACCTCTAACCGGTTCTAGATACAATCCTTTACCGCTGTCGTCTACGTGAACGAGACACACGGCTCCTCCCTTCTTCAAAAACAGTCCGCTGCCACCCATTAATTTCTCAACTGCCGAACTAGCGAGTCCCGTGAGAGCTCCCACGCCGAGAGTCTTTCCGAGAAAGGGTAGCGCCTTTGCGGCGAAGGGTAATGCTTTTGCGGCTATTGCTGCCAATAGCAGTAGGAAACCACCTTTCATTCTCAAATTGTATCTCAATTGAGCGGGACTCATTCTCACCGTCAACCCTCTTCCATCGCGAATCGCTTTCTCCATCCTTTTGATTTGACTTCTGGTCCAGGCGATCGAATCCTGACTGCCTCTTGTCAGATCTTCGTGAGTGAATTTGAATCTCACCGCCTCGCCTCGAGTTGTTAACGCTCTCTTAAGTTTCTTCCTCTGTCCTGCGGATATGTTCACGTTTTTAACCACGTATTCTGTCATAATTCTGTTTTTAAAATATATTTACTTCAATTGTTTCTTGTTTAATAATTATATTAAAATAATTTTGTAAAATTAATATTGCGTTTATTTTATTTTTGTTATCTATATATATAATATTTTTTTTTGCTTTTATATTTCTCTTATGTGAAATCGTATCGTCACCCTCTCTCCACGAAGATCTAACAGTTCACCATTTTGATCTGTCAACGTGGTTTTCAGACTATACAACGTGTCTAAAATCACTGGTAGATAAACTAAATTTCGAGGTCGCTCCACGATCGTATAACCCGGCGACACATTTGGAAAGAAGGAATAGATCATCGGTTGAGCGCTACCATTCACGTAGCTTCCAGCAATCACGTCCACGTTCACCAGAATGCTATTTACTGCGAAAATGTCGGGCCGTATTTTCAGATGCCGCGTGGCCTCGATACATCTTTCGATCGAATCCCAACATCCTGCCAATAGAATCGTCCGTGTTGAAATCCACTCGAAAATTATCTTCCAAATCCAACATCGTCTGTAAGGTATTATGATTGGGAGCGAGTCTGATCTTGTTGCTTCCCTTTCCATCCGTCTTCATTCGCATCTGAATGTAATCGTTCAAATCGTCTATGTTGTAACTCCCTTTGGGAATTCGAATCTCCAACCAATCCGTTCCGTCGGAATACTTGAACGAGTTATTCTTTTCGGTGACGTTGGGAAAGGAATAATAAGTCTCCAGATTCACCAAAGCCATCTCGTAACTTTTCTCTCTATTCAATTCGATGGAAGGTTCGAATTTCGTAGTGAATCGAGTCGAATCACCACTCACCACGATTTGAATGGATTGTTTTGCAGCCGTATTCTCGGCTATCCGTCCTAACAATTCTCCATGTTCGAACATTATATTTAATTTTATTTTTTTATTCAAAACTAATTATTTGAAGATTTATTATTTTCTAATTTTTTTTTATTTTCACGCTCTATCTTATTATTATCATCGGAAACATAAAACTTGTCAAATCTGCACCGATATTTTCTGCGATTAAATTCGCTTGTCAAATCGATCACGACGAAATTGTAAAGTCCACCATCCCAAACCCTCTTGCAGAATCTCCTGAATTCCGCAGCGCTCATGTCGTTTGCGATGTGATCGCCGTAGATGTGATTGAGATTCTTGAGATCTTGGCGAAAGAGACATAGAAAATTAGCGTTCTCCCTTATCGTCTGTCTGGGCAATCGAAAATAATTCTGCGACAGGTAGAAACAGTCCACGTTGCTGTGTCGACCCCTAACGTAATACAATTCGCATCGGTTCTGTCTCTCCAAAAGCAGATCGTCGAAAATCATGAGATTCTTATCTTCCGATTTCAGTTCTCTAGGATCCGGAACGTCGCTAGCATTCTCATAAAATTGACACTCGACGTTCGAAGATGCATTTCTCTTCATCAGTTCCATCGCCGCACCGTCCAAAATGGTCGAAAGTGGAGCTCCGCTCTTGTCAAATTCCTCCCTACTGTCAAAGATTCTGGCTATGACGTCCTTGGGTAATCTACGATCCATGCACTCTCGAAGCAATCTGTATTCGGGTTGAAACAAGCTCTTGCCAAACACGAACAATCTGTCATAATCCAACCAGTCGGGTCGGGACAACAGATTCATCAACAGATTGGTCTTTCCACAATTCGATTTTCCCACTATCAAACCTCTTATGCTCTTGGGAAAGAACTCGTTATTCGACCTCTTGGTCGCGGCGTCGTTCCAAGACATATCTTTAATGTTCATCTTTGTTTTATTTATTGTTTGTTTGTTATTTTAGATTCTTTTGAAACGCAAATTTTTTACGTTTTTCAAACTCTTGTTTTTAATGTTATTATTTATTTATATCACACCGTCGCGAGTTCTCTTCAATCCGGATCCACTCGTCATTTTGGCTAAATATTGTATGGGCACCACAGCATCCTTAAAATCTTTCCAACTTTTCGGCGTTCGCTCTAACGCAGCTCGCTTCGCCGGCGGACTGATCAACTTGTCGATCAATGCGTCGGCTGCCCTCTTGCCAGCCACAGAAGCTATCCTACCACTGGCTTCGGAAGCGGCTTTCTTACCAGAACGTAAGTCCTGACGTATCCCCTGTTCTTTATCACCAACATATTTTATTTTTATGATATATTTTTTGTTTTTTCACTGGTAAATCGTTTTGTTGTTTTTAAATACTTTTATTATTCTAGTGTAAGAATTTACTGTTTTATTTTTTTTGTTTGTTTGTTTGTTTCTCTCTACTTATTATATACACATCAATCCTTCAATTCGTTCATCAGCCTTTTATACTGGTTTTTATTCAAAACCTTCTGTCTTAACAATTCGTCAGATATAGCAACTATCTGATTATCTAATCCTGTGTTACCAGCCGTCTGCTCGCCATCAACAAACTCAATCTCTGAGACAGAGCATCGGAATCGCTCGGAAGAAAAGTGGTTTTCACCCCTTTGCCAGTCACCGATTCGACGAACTTCTTGTTCATATCCCATATGGGTTTCACCACATTCGTCCACTTGTAACCTCTGTTGGCTTTGGGTCTCATCTCTCTGGCATCGTTATTTCTCTTCATGGCATGAGTCTGAACCAGAATGTCACCGTAATTGTCGAAATCCTGATCCGTGTAATCGCTAGGCTTGTCGTAAAGGAGCAATCTGCGCAGACCATCAGTCAATTCGTATCTGTTCAAACCCACGATCAATTCATCATCGCCAATATCTACTTCTGTGTCTCCTACAAAAATCCTTCCCTCCGAATCCTTATAAAATCCATACAACTGATCTCTCTTACCACCATCATCATCAGACGATGCGACGCTACTAGTGGTGATAGTCGAAGCTGTATCATCAGACTCGCTCTCTGTTTGAATTCCCGTGGGAACGTAATCCGGTGTAGATTGAACGGAATACCGATTTCCAAAACTAGGAGGCAACGAACCCATTCTCAAAGAACTCTCCTTTATGGGTCTCAATTCTTCGACTATCTCCTTCCTGCTTCACTCTTGACCCTCCGTCACGGGTTTAAATATTTTTGTGGCTTCGCGTCTGAGTTCCATCTCACCAAGACGTCTGCTCCTGTCAGCCGACTGAATCCCCTTCTTAGCACGTTCATACTGGTCTAAAATTAGATCTCGGCGCCTAGGATCCATCTGTAAAAACATCTTTCGTTTTAATTGTTTTTATTATTTTCAAAATTAAATGTTTAATTATATTTTTATGTTTTAAGTAATAAAACTCTTTCCGTCTTTAATATAATAATCTAAAAATATTCACATCTCAACTGTTAATTGAATTGGTAAAGTTTAAGAATACGTTTAAACAGTACATGACAAACCGGTTTCTGATTTAACGCATTTTGACAGTAGTTTTTTACATTATGTCAAAAGATCACCATTCACACATCAAACAACCATTCACTCAGTGTCGAATTAAGAGAGAATCCCTTTGATGACTGTTAAACAGTTTCAACACACAACTGAAAATTAATTTTAACGCTGAGAACCTATTTCATCTCTCTGATTGCTATCATGAATATATTAAAAATTCACCACTCAAAAACCTAATTGAGCGGAAAATGCTTTTTAAACATTCCACTAAATGTTTGCCTCTTCGAACATTATCCTCGAAAACTCAATTTCTATTCATCTCATTCAAGACAAAACGCGAATGTCTATCACAGATCGACTCCCCCAAACAACATCCCCAAAACTCAATTTCTATCCGTCTCATCAAGAGAAAACATGAATGTCTATAATACAGACCATATTCATAATCGACTCTTTTTGAACAAAAAACCTCATTCAATCATAACGATAACATGTGTTAGTTTTACTTCAGGAAAGACGTGACAGCGGGCTCGCGAATTTCTAACACACCGACAACACTCTTCGTTCAGATCGAGTTTACGGGAATTGAGCGATCCGATCGGTTAATTGGCCGAGAATCGAGCGATCCGATCGGTCGATTAGCTGAGTTTGGGAATTCCCATAGTGGGGAATTCCCCTAATGATGTCATAAATGGGAAAAACCCACCGCCTCAAAACAATTGCGGGTTCTGGATCACTGATGTAGAATCCGCAGACCGTTTTTTGATGATAGCCCAGAATTTTTTTACTCGTGTTTACCAACGATGGATCGATGGTCTGATCTGCGATGGGAACGTCGACACAAATTTTTAAAGTGAAAGATAAAAGTGAAGATGTACAGTTTCACCCTTTTTTTAAAAATGCGCGTTCACCACGAGTATTTGAACGTTAAAAGTGCGATCTAGGAGTCACAAAAAAACATGGGGGATTCAAGATCACTGTACATTTTTGTGAACAAGCGTGCGATTTAACACTGAATTCCACGTTGGTGAACGCATCGTGTACGTATGTTGTACACGTACATGTACAAAGTGATAGTAAATCCGCAATATATACCTACTTACGGCGACTCGCACAAAAAATTCCCCCATTCTCCCATTGGCTTGTTTTCATGTATGATTTACTCGGCATAAATAGTAGCCAATGGTATGTTGTTGTGAGTATCTTCGCTTCTATGGCTGCCGTTAGCTTGTTGAGTTTCCAAGGGAAGGTTAAAAAATGCATAAACGGCAAATTTGATCGCCAGAAATGAATAAATGTGGATCCGAGATTAGTAATTGATAAAGGTATACGGTTAATATTTGAATCTGCCCTCCAAAGACAATGGAACCTCGAATTATTTATAATAAATCGGAGAATTGTTGCTCGTAACCCACTTTCCACTGAACAGTATCTGTTCGACTAAATGTTTTTCGGCCTTTTCTGCGACTTCTCCCAGTTATCATGAACAAGCCAAGAAGACACAACGGTCGTGTAATACACCCCTGTAAAGCTTATTCGTTCCCCTTTCCACCGACACCGGGTACTGCTGGATACGTTATGTGAATCAAATTTGAGGAGATATAACGAAGATGAGTGCTATCGTTCTCGAAAAGCGAGTAGTGTGCCCTGTTAATATTTATATACCATTATGGGGCACGTCAGCATCGATTCAAAAATGTTATCAAATACCATTTTTCTTTCGATTTCATAGCTTGTGCCGAGTACCTGTGACCCAGGGTTCTCACCGCACCGCTCAAACTTGGGATTGGCGTGACCTGTCACTTGTACTTTAGATATAAGTTTCTGAAGACATGTTGAATCGCCCTAGTTCTAATGGCCACATTTCCAAAAATAAATGCACAAAATGCATGAAATATATCCTTTGCATTCAATTTAGTGTGAAAATAATTTGAAAAACCTTTTTTTTCCATACCTCTCGGTACCTACCGGTACCTACCGGTTCCTCTCGGTAAATCGTGGTGGCGCAAAAATACAGCGCTCTAAATACCCTGGTTTGTACCGAGCCAATTCATTCAGTTCGCTGTGACAATGTTAACCACCGCACTTTTGACGGCCTCAATACATTACAAGGATTGGGCATCATTGCCATCGTGGCCCCAAGCAATAAAGTGAACAAGTCACTTTCCCGCCTGGGTGTTATTCGCGACGACGTTGTTGTGGTTAGAGGAATTAAGGGCCTATATAAGTAATGGAATTTTGTTTATTTCGAAATTCTCACCTCTCATATTCCTTAAATGCAGATTAAATATACACAAATTATACATCAAAATGAAGGTTGGGATGTATAGAACACGAAACACATATGTAATCAACTCATAGAGTGGACCGTAGGCACCACTGGTTCCTGGAAGTCTGCTACCGTATTCGCACCAGAACTGATAATAAAATAATATTTCATCAGAACAACTTGTGTCCAAATGTGCTTGATATATCCAAGAACAAAGCTAGGCATTCAAAACACTTTCGAATACAGCGATAGGACTGCATTTTGGAAAAGGACAACACTGTCTGCATTTTGGAAAAGGACAACACTGTCTGCATTTTTTTATTGAAGATGGTTTCCATGCTCGACAGACATGCGCAAATCACTCGTTACCACGAATTTCCATCGAAAAACAAAATCGTAATTCTAAGAAATTTCAACAGGTATCATGATACCTTGCACTGAATATGGCAACTGTGCAATCTCTATCTGGTAACAGTATACTGTATGAAGGCGATCTTTTTCATTATTTGATTTTAGACGGCGTTGTTTTTACATGCTTTTTCTGTCCGATGACGTCGACCGGAAATCGAAAGTATACTCATACGTAAACAAAAGCAAAGGCTTTGGAATTTTCCTCAATGCAGCTCTGTCGCCTTGTTTTGAAGAATTTTTACCCCCTAGCTTTGTTCTTGGATATGTAAAGCACATTTGGCCACAAGTTGTTTTCGTGAAATATTATTAAATTATCAGTTCTGGTACGAATACGGCAGCAGACTTCCAGGCACCAGTGGTGCCTACAGTCGACTCTATGAGTTGATTACACATGTGTTTCGTGTTCTATGCATCCCAACCTTCATTTTGATGTACAGTTTGAGCATATTTAATTTGAATTGAAGGAATATCCGAGGTGAGAATTTTCAAAATAAATAAAATTTCATTACTTATATAGGCCCTTAACATTAACACGTGTACAGCTCTGCCAGGATTGTAGGCTTCAATTTCGGAACATTAACATCTCCCCAAAAGAGACACCATGTCGAACCTTGATATGTTATGGAAAACTACTTGGTTTCTCAGAACTGACAACACAGGTGAAGATGATACACAAATGCATGCAATGCATCACAAATTTAGGTAAATCATATGCTGTTTTCGTGCCAGTGTTGGACCTTAGCCCATCTGACGAAACTTGCATCTATTCGGCCGTACAATATTGTCAGTAAAAATCCGTAAATATGACGTAATTCTTGTTCTGACATTTGATTAAGGGGCTATATAAGTAATGGAATTTTGTTTATTTTGAAATTCTCACTTCTCATATTCCTTAAATTCAGATTAAATATACACAAATTATACATCAAAATAAAGGTTGGGATGTATAGAACACGAAACACGTATGCCATCCATTCATAGAGTTGACAGCAGGCACCACTGGTCCCTGGAAGTCTGCTATCGTATTCGCACCAGAAATGCTAATAAAATAATATTTCGCAAGAACAACTCGTGACCGAATGTGCTTCAGATATTCAATAACAAAGCTAGGCATTCAAAACACTTTCGAGTGCAGCGACAGGACTGCATTTTGGAAAAGGACAACACTGTCTGCATTTTTTATTGAAGATGGTTTCCATGCTCGACAGACATGCGCAAATCACTCGATACCACGAATTTCCATCGAAAAACAAAATCGTAATTCTAAGAAATTTCAACAGGTGTCATGATACCTTGCATTGAATATGGTAACTGTGGAATCTCTATCCAATAACAGTATACTGTATGAAGGCGATCTTTTTCATTATTTGATTTTAGACGGCATTGTTTTTACATGCTTTTTCCGTCCGATGACGTCGACCGGAAATCGAAAGTATACTCATACGTAAACAAAAGCAATGGCTTTGGAATTTTCCCCCATGCAGATCTGTAGCAGTGTTTTAATGAATTTTGATCCCCTAGCTTTGTTCTTGGATATGTAAAGCACATTTGGCCACAAGTTGTTTTCGTGAAATATTATTAAATTATCAGTTCTGGTGCGAATACCGCAGCAGACTTCCAGGAACCAGTGGTGCCTACAGTCGACTCTATGAGCTCATTACACGTGTGTTTCTTGTTCTATACATCCCAACCTTCATTTTGATGTACATTTTGTGTATATTTAATTTGAATTGAAGGAATATCAGAGGTGAGAAATTTCAAAATAAACAAAATTTCATTACTTATATAGGCCCTTAACCTCCCCGGTGAGAGGCTTTGGATATTTGTACAATCAGAACCTGGTACCAGCGATCTCTGAAAAATTGCTTTGCGGCTCGTTGGCCTTCACATTTAAATTAGTTTTTTAGGTTCAGTGGCCTTCACATTGGAATGAGTATTTTTAGTACTGAGTGAACATGACATTGTCGATATCGGGCTATAAAGGTCAAATTGAAGGAGTCCACTGGAAGAAGTATGGAAGGACAAAAGAGTGTCTCCCAATATAAAAATGTATGTGTCACTGTGGTGGTTTGGAAAGAAAGTATGATATTCTCCTATGTAGAATGCACTGCAAAGTCATACATTGTAGTTGACTAAATATATTTACAAACCCCTTGCACTGTAACCCCTTTTATCCCATGCATCAATTTGATAGTGATTAATTGCGGTAACCGGTTCTCGTCAGATCACCGAAGTTAAGCAACGTCGAGCGCGGTTAGTAGTTGGATGGGTGACCATTTCAGCGACTGATTCGCGCTCCCGCGTTGTGTCCTTGGGCAAGGCACTTAACCCCGATTGCCAACATGGGGGCACGATGACGCTGTGTACTAAGGCGTACTGCACGTCGATGGTGCGCATGTCTTCAACCAATCTAACCCTGCCTGTGCCGCGGTGCAGAGTTCAGAGTTACGATGTTGGAGAGCTGACAGCTGCTCGTCGTTGCTCGGTGGTTCTCTCCGGGTACTCCGGCTTCCTCCACCCGTAAAACTGTCACGGTCACGATTAGCCATTGTGCATAAGTATGTGACCTTAAAACACCAATAAATAAATAAATGATAGTGATTAAATTGTTAAATTTGTCTGGTTTATCAATAAGTAACATAGCTTCGTTTATTCTTGGACACCAGTACACTCATGATATCTGTTCGAGAAGAAATAAGGGTTACTGTAACCTGTCACTGCAATAAACCATCTAATGTACATAAAAGTACATTTTTATTCAAAACACATCCAATCAACCTTACAGAACCATTATTGCATGTACTTTTCCACAGGAGGCTTGCTGGCATATTGAGATCAGGAGGGCACATCCAGAGGGTCTCACATTCATAGGTGTTCACACATGTTTTTCAAGAACGCATTACGCAAAGTAATCCCCAAAATGTGACAAGTGAGCTCCATTTGACAAAACATTTCCCGGGGGGGGGGGGGGGGGTTGCTCTCTTCCTTGTATGATTCTCCCTCCGGCACTCATGGTATATGCCCTTTTCTCAAAGTTTAACTCTTTTTTCTTTTTGAAAATCCTGACGATACACATGTTCCAAATACTATCAAACAGGTAACCCTCCAAATAAGTGTATCTGCAAAAATCATGTTACATTGCAAAACATTCTTTTTAGACTTGAAGTTCTGGACCTTTCATGCTTCTTACTTCCAACTATAACACTTAATTTATCGATTAAGGGGTGAATAGAAAAATCCTGCCTTAAACAACATGTTGAGTTCCATAAGCCTCCATAACAGCTCCGATAAAAGTGTCAAACATCAGATTGGTGGCTTTATACAGAATATTCATTAACTTGTTGCTTGATAAGTAAGAGGAACAAAATATTCACCAAAAATATTTTGTAGCAATAAATTTGAGGGTGCCAGCAGGGCCAGGCACTTTCCAACGAATTGTAACAAATCAACTAGTTATAAGCAAACTTTTCTAATTCGAAAGAGTGAAAAAGTACCATACAGGTGTAACTCAGGAAAAAATGTGTGGAAGAAACACATGATACAGCAGCTACACGTGCATCGTTTCCCCATGATGCTCGATTACAACACCAAATATCCTTCAAATTGGAGTAGCAGTAGTTGAGATACAATGGAGAATGTTGGTATGGGTTAGAGGACAGAGGTCACCACGGCCCTAGATGCGCCTTTGACTTTCCACCTTCCAGGTCTGGGGCATAATAATCGCAACACACGAAGCTTATCAATTCATAATTTCAGTAAAATAAAAGGAATTATCAATTTTAATTAATTTATAGATGATGGGAAAATATTTGGCTTCTTTCGCCTTCTCATACTATTATGTGGCACCATCCCTCTATTTATTCCCTATTTAATGATATCATTAAATGAGTTAGTGATATCATTAAATGAATTAATGATATCATTAAATCGAATTTATGATATCACTAATTCCGTTCTATTTAGTGATATCACACAATCCATTTAAGTGATATCATAAAATGATTTAATGATATCATTAAATCGAATTACTGATATCACTAAATCATTTCGTAATCTCAATAATTCGTGTGGAAGTTACTATTTTGTGATATCAATAAATAATTTGTGATGTCATAAAATATTTTGTGATATCATAAAATCGAATTATTGATATGTATAATCACTAGAATTTAATGGTATCACTAAATGAATTTAGTGAGATCACAAAATGATTTAGTGATATCACTAAATCGATTTAGTGATATCACAAATTGATTTTATGATATTTAATTCCGACTATTTTATGATATCACAAAATTGATTTTGTGATATGTACAGCGATGGCCGTGTCGCCACTGCATGGAATCGGATGATTTAGTGATATCATTAAATCCAATTTGTGATATCACTAATTCACTCAATTTGGTGATATCACAAAATGATTTAGTGATATCACTAATTCGATTTTGTGATATCAGAAAATGATTTTATGATATCAATAATTCGATTTAATGATATCACTAAACGTTGTCGATTTAGTGATATCGCTTATTCGATTTAGTGATATCACTAAATCAGGTAATGAAATGGGCTGATATGCCGTTTTCATATTTAGTGATATCGCTTATTCGATTTAGTGATATCACCAATTCGATTTAGTGATATCACAAAATGATTTAGTGATATCATGAAATCGAATAAGTGATATCACTAAATCGACAACATTAAGTGATATCATTAAATCGAATTATTGATATCATAAAATCATTTTGTGATATCACTAAACAATTTGTGACATCATTAAATGAAATAGTGATATCACTAATTCATTTAATGATATCATTAAATAAGGAATAAATAGAGGGATGGCGCCCCATATACTATTAGTATTACCACAAACAATATCAGTTTGATGTCGACAAACGAAACTGAACGCATGTGGTCTGGTTAAAAAGTAACTCGGCATGGATAATGAAAAAATTGCGAATATTTCGTGTTTTTCATTTGTTTAAATGCCAATTGCGGCTAATTTTGACCTTGGATTCGATAATTCGTTTGGGTTTTGACCACACAGTCACGTTGACAGCGGTTATGTTTTATTATGATATGCAAATTGGAAAATAGTTTCCGGTGAAGGAGATTTGTCACATTTGTCAGTGTAAAACGATGACAAAAGACACTGATCGACGCTTGTGTTTGTAAAGTTGGTTGCAAGAAAAAACTAAATTCACGGCATCGTCCAATCGCACCTTATCTAAAAGCGCGAACGCATCATTTTCAACCCATCTTCAATCGGTCCTTTGCAGACATCAAACAGAGCCGCGACAAATTCCATGGTTACTAGGAAGTAAATAACTTCACAACATCGGGGGAAATCAACACGCTCAATATAGTTCCAGGTTACTTGGAATATATTTCGAGAAAAAGTGATTTCTGAAGCATTTTGCTTACTTTGTTATGAATATTGCCTTATTTATGTGTATCGTCCCGAAATTTATACACTCGGTTGTTTTTTTACAAGTGGTTCGTGTTGTCTTTTTAGTGCGCAATAATTCAGATTTTTTGTCAACAAAAAAGTTCAGGCGGCCTGTAAACACGGGAGGGAATTTCGAACCATATTTTGCAGTTATGACATTAACAGCTCAGGTATTTACTGTAACCTGTTACAAATCTGCTCATACATTGTCTCGAGCAAATAAAGGACGTGATCACGTCCTTTCATTCTGACGATCGCCCAAAATGAGTATCCCTGCAAGAACCACATTGTAATCAAAGGACCGGAATAAACATCAGTGTAACATGGATACATTCGGAACATCCAAAATTTGTGTTGGTTGTATTGCATTCCAACATCAAAACACACCAGAGTGTGTGTCATAAAAACGCTTTCTCCGAGTCTCTAGTATGTTATCATTATATTGAAGACAAGGCTTTCGAATTATCGATCATTTTGTGGTTTTACCGGTTCGTTACTTATGCCATTGGCAAATTAATGTTCATCAAAATCATAAAATTCACTTTTTTTCCTGAAAAAAGTATATGTAACTTTTCTATGCATTTTACTTATTTTGATATATAATTTGCCTTTCCTTACTTCTTTTATCTGTTTCTGAGGCATTGGGAAAAATGCCAACAAATTGACCAAAGTCACGTTGGACGACCCCTTAAGGGGGTCTGAATAGGAAAATGTCCTAATAAATTCTGTGCAAATTGTTTCCGGGTTAGACTATTTTTACGTCTGTTTAAGCACTTTAAAGGATCTTTGTGGACCAGAAGACAGTTTTAAAAGAATTGAAAGCTTTTTTTCTGATTTAAAGGACTTCCAAAAATTTTATGGACTCGTTACTATACACCTTCCTTAATGGTATCACAGCAGAAGTAACCAATACATAATTAATGCGCCCATTTTATAATAACTTCACTCATCCCAAGGGGAGCTCAAATATCAACCCTGGGACTTGTTTTGAACAAACTGAAATCTAGTCCTACCTTAATATTTATTTATTTATTGGTGCTTAAGGTCACATACATCTACACAATGTCTAATCATGACCACAACATGAAGATAAAGTAAAGATCAGTCAATCGTTTATACCCCATGCTGCCTATTTTAGAGGACTCGCACCCCGAGCATTAGTGACTGGGTCCTATTTTACCAGTAAAACAGAGCTTATTTACCACAGTTGCTTCACTTCCCGGGGTTCCCGCTGGGATTGACTTACCTTAGAGTGTGATATACCAAATATCAACAAGAGGCTCCCAAGAGCCTGTAATCGCTCACCTGGCAGAACTACATATCCCTCAGTTTTTCTAATCAAAATAAAAAAAACAGCTGCGCCATGAGCGCATGATACGCCCGTTATTAATTACAAGAGGGAACCACACAATATGAGTACACATGTGTACTTGTCAGGTTACATATACTTGCCACCAAAAAATCATGAAAATTGCTCAAAGTCCAACATGCGGAAAATTGCCTATATTTTGATTAATAAAGTCCCATAACTCTGGAATGACAAATCGGACAGAGACACAAATCGAAAGGGAGATTCCTTCTATCAACATATACTTGCAACCAAAAAATCATGAAAATTGCTCTAAGCATTTTCAAGTTATTGTTCGACATGTGAAAAATAAAGTCCCATAACTCTGGAATGACTAATCGAACGGCGACACCAACCGAAAGGGAGCTTCCTTCCATCAACATAAACCACCTACCAAAAATCGTGAAAATCTCTCGAAGCGTTCTCGAGTTATCGTACGACGTGTAAAAAATCAACAATTTTCTAAGTAATAAAGTCCCATAACTCTGGAATGATAAATCGAACGGCGACGCTAAACGAAAGGGAGCTTCCCTCCATCGATATACACCACCTACCCAAAAATCATGAAAATCTCTCAAAGCGTTCTTGAGTTATCGTACGACATGTGACCGGTCGGACAGACGGACGGACAGACGGACAGCAGTATAAGGGAGATTCCTTCTATCAACATATACTTAAACCAAAAAATCATGAAAATTGCTCTTAGCATTTTCAAGTTATTGTTCGACATGTGAAAAATAAAGTCCCATAACTCTGGAATGACTAATTGAACTGCGACACTAACCGAAAGGGAGCTTCCTTCCATCAACATAAACCACCTACCAAAAAATCGTGAAAATCTCTCAAAGCGTTCTCGAGTTATCGTACGACGTGTAAAAAATCAACAATTTTCTAAGTAATAAAGTCCCATAACTCTGGAATGACTAATCGAACGGCCACATCAACCGACAGGGAGCTTCCCTCCATCAACATAAACCACCTACCAAAAAATCGTGAAATCTCTCGAAGCGTTCTCGAGTTATCGTACGACGTGTAAAAAATCAACAATTTTCTAAGTAATAAAGTCCCATAACTCTGGAATGACTAATCGAATGGCAACACTAAACGAAAGGGAGCTTCCCTCCATCGATATACACCACCTACCCCAAAATCACGAAAATCTCTCAAAGCGTTCTCGAGTTATCGTACGACATGTGACCGGACAGACAGACGGACGTACAGACGGATAGCGGTATAAGGGAGATTCCTTCTAACAACATATACTTGCAACCAAAAAATCATGAAAATTGCTTTTAGCATTTTGAAGTTATTGTTCGACATGTGAAAAATAAAGTCCCATAACTCTGGAATGACTAATCGAACGGCGACACCAACCGATGGGGAGCTTCCTTCCATCAACATAAACCACCTACCAAAAAATCGTGAAAATCTCTCGAAGCGTTCTCGAGTTATCGTACGACGTGTAAAAAATCAACAATTTTCTAAGTAATAAAGTCCCATAACTCTGGAATGACTAATCGAACGGCGACACTAAACGAAAGGGAGCTACCCTCCATCGATATACACCACCTACCCCAAAATCACGAAAATCTCCCAAAGCGTTCTCGAGTTATCGTACGACGTGTAAATAATCAACAATTTTCTATGTAATAAAGTCCCATAACTCTGGAATGACTAATCGACCGGCGACGCTAAACGAAAGGGAGCTTCCCTCCATCGATATACATCACCTACCCAAAAATCACGAAAATCTCTCAAAGCGTTCTTGAGTTATCGTACGACATGTGACTGGACGGACAGACGGACGGGCAGACGGACAGCGGTATAAGGGAGATTCCTTCTATCAACATATACTTACAACCAAAATATCCTGAAAATTGCTCTTAGCATTTTCAAGTTATTGTTCGACATGTGAAAAATAAAGTCCCATAACTCTGGAATGACTAATCGAACGGCGACACTAACCGAAAGGGAGCTTCCTTCCATCAACATAAACCACCTACCAAAAATCGTGAAAATCTCTCGAAGCGTTCTCGAGTTATCGTACGACGTGTAAAAAATCAACAATTTTCTAAGTAATAAAGTCCCATAACTCTGGAATGACTAATCGAATGGCCACATCAACCGACAGGGAGCTTCCCTCCATCAACATAAACCACCTACCAAAACATCGTGAAAATCTCTCGAAGCGTTCTCGAGTTATCGTACGTGTAAAAAATCAACAATTTTCTAAGTAATAAAGTCCCATAACTCTGGGATGACTAATCGAACGGCGACACTAAACGAAAGGGAGCTTCCCTCCATCGATATACACCACCTACCCCAAAATCACGATAATGTCTCAAAGCGTTCTCGAGTTATCGTACGACATGTGACCGGACAGACAGACGGACGGACAGATGGACAGCGCTATAAGGGAGATTCCTTCTATCAACATATACTTGCAACCAAAAAATCATGAAAATTGCTCTTAGCATTTTCAAGTTATTGTTCGACATGTGAAAAATAAAGTCCCATAACTCTGGAATGACTAATCGAACGGCGACACCAACCGACAGGGAGCTTCCTTCCATCAACATAAACCACCTACCAAAAATCGTGAAAATCTCTCGAAGCGTTCTCGAGTTATCGTACGACGTGTAAAAAATCAACAATTTTCTAAGTAATAAAGTTCCATAACTCTGGAATGACTAATCGAACGGCGACACCAACCGAAAGGGAGCTTCCCTCCATCAACATAAACCACCTACCAAAAAATCGTGAAAATCTCTCGAAGCGTTCTCGAGTTATTGTACGACGTGTAAAAAATCAACAATTTTCTAAGTAATAAAGTCCCATAACTCTGGAATGACTAATCGAACGGCGACACTAAACGAAAGGGAGCTTCCCTCCATCGATATACACCGCCTACCCCAAAATCACGAAAATCTCTCAAAGCGTTCTCAAGTTATCGTACGACGTGTAAAAAATCAACAATTTTCCAAGTAATAAAATCCCATAACTCTGGAATGACTAATCGAACGGCGACGCTAAACGAAAGGGAGATTCCTTCCATCGATATACACCACCTACCCAAAAATCACGAAAATCTCTCAAAGCGTTCTTGAGTTATCGTACGACATGTGACCGGACGGACAGACGGACAGCGTTATACCATAATACGACCCGTTTTTTTTCAAAACGGGCGTATAAAAATGAAGCTGGCTGCCATGGTACTTCATCTATGCGAAACAGAATGCTGATTGTTTTCAGAGGAATGGCTCACACTGGGCAAGTAGTTTCAGATAAGAAGATAAAAATGTGATTTTCCATATGGTTACCATGGTAACTATAATCCACAATTGCGTCCATGTTTGCGACACGATCAACATTACATGAGGATCATTGGTAGAAGGTGCCCCAGTCACCAAGCATGTGAAGTTTCAAAACATTGGGTCTTGTAGTTTCAGAGAAGGTTTTTCAAAATCGACCAATCAGAATCAAAGAATGCCTCTGGCGGTCACGTTTTTCATCCAACAGGAAAACAATGAGGAACAGTTGTAGAGAAACTCTGATAGACCATTCCTGCCATGTTGGGTTCACATTAGTTCCAGAGAAGAATATAAAAATGTTATTTATCATAGGGTTTCTATAGTAACTATAAGCCGCAATTCAGCCATGTTTACAACCGATTATCATTAAATGAGGATCGTTGGAGGAGGGTGTCCCGGTCATCAACATGTGAAGTTTCGAAACATTTGGACGTGTGGTTTCAGAGAAGATGAATTTTCAAAATCCACCAATCACAATCAAAGAATGTCCCTGGCGGCCATGTTTCTCATCCGACGGGAACAAAATGAGGATCGTATGTAGAGTACCTCCCATAGACCATTCCTGCCACCTTGGTTGACATCGGCTCAGTAGTTTCAGAGAAGATGAAAATGTGATTTCCCATTGGGTTTTTGTAGTAACTATAAGCCGCAATTTCAGCCATGTTTGCAACCGATTATCCTTAAATGAGGATCGTTGGCAGAGGGTGTCCCAGTCATCAACCATGTTGAGTTTCAAAACATTTGGTCTTGTAGTTTCAGGGGAGAAGCTTTTTGAAAATCCACCATCCAGAATCAAAGAATGCCTCTGGCGGCCATGTTTTTCATCCGACGGGAACAAAATGAGAATCGTTTGTAGAGAACCTCCCATAAACATTCCTGCCAAGTTTGGTTCACATCAGCCCAGCGGTTCCAGAGAAGAAGATGAAAATGTGAAATGTTTACGGACGACGATGGACGACAAGTGATGGCAATACCTAACATGGCCCTTTGGGCCAGGTGAGCTAAAAAGATTGACCGGTGGGTCTGGAGAAAAAGATTCTTTAAAGAGTACTTGTATCTAATACCCCCATTGATGCTGTATATACCAAATATTAAAAGACGGGGAGTGATCAGTGGTCCTGGAGAAGATTTGTTTATTTTTTGCAAATATGCCGACTGCGCATTTTTTCGATTCAACTCGCACTCCCTCCGCACAGTACACTTTGAACAACCGATACCAGTTTTTCCATTGCATTCTGGTTATCCTAAGGGTGCTTCATATCAAATAACTTCTCTGTTCCGTTTGGATTGAGAAATATGCACACTTTAAAATCTTTCTATTTTTCGCTCGACGGTTTCCCACGGGGATGCGGGAAACAGTTTTTTTGCATGAATTAAATACTTATGACTCAATTAGTCCACCTACAAATTTGGTTCACATCGGCTCAGAAAAAATCTAGGGTGGGGTAAAAAATCTTGCCCCTCCCATTACAAAGGCAAATATTGCTCTACGAACTTGAACAAACCTGATTCTGCACCTCAAAAGAAAACACAGTACAAAACATCATCTCATTGTACCCATCGGTTCCCGAGAAGATTTTTTTTAAATTTGGGAGCATTTCCTTCGAGGCTGGGCAAGTTGATTTGAACAAAATCAAAATGCGATGCAGAACTATCACATCAAATTTAACTGAAATCGGTCCAGTGGTTTTGGAGAAGTTGCTAACATCATGTTCACGAACGACAGACGAAGTACGACGGGAGATGAATGATCACAATTGCTCACATTGACTTTCAGTCAGGTGAGCTAATTACTTATCTTTTGAAAAGGTCAGTATAAAATGCTGTATCCAACGAACTGACTTGAAACCGTAACTGTTCAAGAAGGTAATTCACCACCTACACGGTGAGATGGGGGGGGGGGGGGGGGGGGAACACTTTTTCAGATGAGCGCCTTGGGACAGGTGGCCTGAGGCGCTTGCCTGATAAAGTTGTTTAAAGGAGGATTTAAAGTCGCATTCAGCATCAGTTGCTAATTAACACAGCAGAGTAATGAAGTCATGACCTTATTTAGCGCGCGTGTATATTGGGGTTATAATTGGGTTCATCACACACAGATCATATTCATTCGCACCTTGGACTCCGAGGTGCCAACAACTTGACAATGGAGCTCCCAATTGTAATCCAAGAAACACTGGTCAGAGTGAAGGCTACCCTTGCTACCATCTGGAGTATCCAGGTACTCAAGGGTAAAGTTCACATGACAGTGGATTTTGAGAAAGAAACCGAACCGGCATCCTTGGAGAGGTGTAGCACCTTTCGTGAGGGGATTTCCCCTAGCACTGGTCACCCTCCAAGTGACACGGACTAGCTGGATGTTGCCAAAAAGACAGAAACCGCCGAGATCAGGAAGAAACGAAAGAGAAAGAAGGGACCTTCCACCAGACGACGCGATGCCCGCCGACTGACGGAGTTCATGGAAAAGAAAAGGACGGAAAAGGAAGAGAGGGAGGCTAACCATGGCGTTGAAAGCTCAATACCTGCTACCCCTGACCGTTCCACGTTCCACTCGGTTCCTTCCACTCCGGAGGACGCTGATTCGCCAGGTAACAGTCCTATCTCCAGCCCATCACACTCTTCCTCGGAAGAGGAGATTGAGGAGGAAGGTCTGTTTGTGAAGCAGGAAGTTGAGACGGACATCGCACATGTCGCTAAACCCGCTCTTGCTCTTCCTGCCTTTTCCAACCGGGACACCATCCAGAAAGCAAATACCGCGGAGTCCGTGGAATGCCTCCTAGGAGAAAAGGTCGGAGATGACGACCCCCGAACATTCCTATTAGCCACGACCAAAAACTTGGAAAACCGCGGGCTCAACTGTAAAGTCGTTCAGAGTTGAAATAGAGAGTATTAGCAGCCACTACCTACGCACAACGCCAAAGAGCTCTTCGCCACCTGCAGCTGCGAGGGCTAGACCTTACGAACCAAGTCAGACCTTCATCACCACCAAAGGAGGTATCACCAACGCAGCCACCTCCTCCCAAGAAAAACAGACGAAAACACAGACGCCGCTAAGTACCTTAACACCTTCCTCCTTTACAGTCCGACAAAACCAAACCATATACAGTTAAAGAGGGTCGAAAGGGGCTTGCCCCATAGCGTCCCTGCGCGCCTCCGACGCGCCAACACCATTTCATCCGGTTATAATTGCTCCAGATCACGCGGTACTGAATTATCAGGTCGATTCAATTGACTTGGAAAACAATGAAAAATGGAACCGTATGTATACTGAATCCACTAACATGCGGAATTCGTTATTTAACTGGGATTCACTTTATTCAAGTTATCAGTATTCGTGTTGTGTTATGCCACCTCCTCCAAGTACTTTTTAAAACCATTTTTGTTAGGATACATCCACCCTCGATTATATTAGATGAGATGTCTGCGTGAATATTTCTCCTCATCTCGCGATATGTCTTTAGCCGGCATTTAAGCATTTTGCTTTGTTTATTTTGTGTGGTGGGGTGGGGGTAGTTTTCCAAGTTTTTTTTAATGGGAGATCTTAACGCCCCAAAGTATAGCCACCCCAACCCACCTCCTTGTCCAATAAGCTTGAAATTCTTTAAAAAGGATTTTCGAGTACCACCACTGACAATACTTGGAGACGGTACCGGGCAGTTCCTCTCGAAATCACGTCGGCACTGATGTTTTGTCCCTATTCTAGTTTCGTACCGGACGATTCGTCCGAAAATGCTTATCTTTTTTTATCTTTTTTTTTTTTTGGGGGGGGGGGGGGTGTTTGTGTGTGTGTGTGGGGGGGGGGGGGGGGGGTGCTCCTTCAAATGTCTTTGAAGGAAGATAATAATCCCCATAGACTAGAACCCTGTCCAATAAACTTGAAATTATTTTAAATTAATTTCTTGTGATACAATGCTTTGAGATGTGGTATTCACCTTCTTTTAGTGAGAGAGATTCAACTTTGTTCACAGAATGATTCTTGCGTGCTTGTGCTTGCACAAAACGTTTTCTTGTTTATAAATCTGTTGTCAATGTCAGATGATTTTTCTAGTATCCAGATCCTAAAACAGAAATAATGCCCGGATTCCAGTATTTCCAGTAAGGCTAAAAGGCCTTTTTTCAGGACCTGGAATTCCAAATCTCCATTTCTCTAGTTTTCAGGAAAGACCGCAAACCTTACGTTCGAACTCATGTGTCAATGTCGTATTTTTAACTGGGGAAGCGGGAAGGTTCATTGGATGAATTATTTTATTTTTTGCTTCAAAATGAGTTTTGAAGGATTTTGAGCGATTTAGCGCAAAATAAAAAAAATCCTTCTAACCCTCGGCAACTGACTCCCACCACTCGAGTCCCTGGGAGGGGGTAGTCTTGTTTGCCCAAATCACTCAAAATCCCTCGAAACGAAAAAAAAAAATAAACAAAAATTTACCCCGCCCACGTCAAGGAATCAATTAGGTGATTTTTGAAGTGCATACCATCACTGAATATTTCCCAAAATTAATTTTAAAGCAAAAAAGTTTTCACGCATCGGCCAATCCAACCCTCTCCCCGCCCATCAGGCCCCGTGTGGCCTGGTCGGCGCCATCTAAACAAATGTTAATCGTATCTAGTCACATTTTCATCGGACTAATTTTTTTTATCACACTGCGATCCGTCCGTCACTCGTGGTGAGAATTATTTAAACAAGCGATCCATGGGGTTTCCGTATTCAATTTTAAACCCCTCTGGTGCCCCCCCCCCCCCCCCCCCCCCCCCCCCCCCACACACACACACGAAATTAACCGCATGTGACGACTTGAACAAACGGAACTTTAATCAAGGAGTTACAGTAATGCTATTTATAAATATGTAAAGACTGGTTTCCATCAGGAGCTCAAAATGCCAAAGATGCCTCAATAACAAATATCAAAAGATTCTGACTGATGAAGCTCAAGAAGATTTTTCAAAACATTCCTTGCACTACACTAACTTAAAATTCGAGCTACCATGGGAGGGCCAGATATGAACCCAGGTACTTGATATGAAAAACTTGAATTTAACCCCTCCTCCACTCCCATAAGGATACATATTGAATACAAATATCAAAAGATTCTGAATGGGAGTATCTGTATCTGAAGAAGATTCTTAAAGATCCGAAAAAAATCTTTCAAAAGAATTCCTCTCATATTGCACGAAGTTGAAATTTGGGTTCTCATGTGGAGCCCAAATATGAGCCCTGACTTCATTTGCTCAACCATTTTTGAATTAGTGTATGTCCACTTGCAGGCCTGTTGATTGTAGAAACACGGTATCACTCGTGACATCAAAACATATGCCACAAGGAGCAATGCCGTCTACATTGAACAAGACAAACATGAAAGCTGCTTCCAATTCGATTTGTCTGATGGTCTGGCATTGTTCTTCGACATCCGAAACGACTTGAGCCATAGATAGTTTTTATATAACTTTCCTAAATTTTTCCTTGATTTTGATTGGTTTGGGGGGGGGGGGGGGGTGGTGGCAGAATATTGATTTCAACCAAATAGAAATGGCACCCTCAACCATCATTTACATGAAATATAACTGGAATTGGCATGGCGGTTGGAAGGGGGCAGGGTAGCAGCTCAAATAAAACCTTGACGATGGACAGTCGCCGGACAAAAGGACGGTGAGTATAACTCAGCCAGACTTTTAGTTACGTGCGAAAACAATTCTGTAAAATTTCTATAAAATTGGTTCAACCATTTCTTAACTTTTACGCAGGACAACGGACGCCGCGCAACAGATATGGAGTGGTCAGTTTAAATCTAGGTTCTCACTTTCACGGTTCGAGGCTAGGTTTTAATCCGTGATTGTCCCTGGTAAATCCGTACCGGGCCAGTAGACACGACCGTGGTGTTCCGGTATAAACCTTCGCACCTTCAGCAGCCTTGTTTTTTTCCGTGGAGCGATTTTCAATACTTCGTAGAAAACCGATCCGGTATTAACCGTGGTCAGAAATGGGGTCTCGATTGTCCACATAAAACGCCGGATAGACTATTGATAAGCTACGGTTGTGTCCCAGTGTCTACGATTGTGTTACCGTGATATGGCCGTGTCATAACCGTAGCAGAAACGTAACACCGTAGCATGACCATGAATAACCGTAGGACAACCGTCGTTTGTCCGTAGCATTACCATAGGAAAACCGTCAAGTAGACACAATCCTTGGTACTAGCTTAGCACAACCTTAGTGTTTCCTTAGATATTCCGTAGGCGCCGTAGCCACACCCTAATGCCATCGTAGAAATTGCCTGCCGTGGCTAAAACACGCCGGTTTTACCACGGTTCAAAACTGTAGCAATCCGGGGCCCAAACCGTGAAAGTGAGACCCCCGCATAACTTAATCTGACTTTCAGCCAACTGCTCTAACAATGTTGTATTCCGTGCAGTTTTGGAAATATGGACATTTCTATTTTTGGCTCCTGGGGTTTCCACGGGGGTGTGAAGTTTGTTTTGTTTCGGCATAAATTAAGTACGTGTCACCTGACCCTACTGGAAAAACAGAAACTTTAGGTGGGGCTAAAAGACTTTTGCCACCCCAGCACGAACCCCAATATTGCCCGAGAAACTTTCTTTGAACAGTCGTGAATCTTCAGAACATGAAGTTGCATACCAAATTTCGAAGCATTGCGACCGATGGGTTATGAGAAGAAGATTTTTTTAAAGAACACTGCCCAGCCCTCACGTTTAGCAACTTCTATCCCACAAACTTATAAGGGCACCCCCAAAGACAAGTTTGATGGGTTTGGGCCAGTGGATCCGAAAACCTATATGCAAAATTCTACTTGAAGTCAGATATTTTCAGGAATCATTTTCAGTATCTGTTATTTTTGAGAGGTGTAATGCTGCCCAAGCAATTTTTTACCCCCACGAGACATATAAGCAGAGGATCCCTCAAGAGTCGCGATTTGATATGAAAGTTTTGAATGAGTTCACTAGAAACGATCTCAGCCGAGGTTAACCGAGGCTGAAATCAATTTTGGTGGATGCGGTTCAGAAATTTACTTTTCAAACGAACCGGAATACTTTTTGTCACAAATCGTGCAATTTATATTTAACCCAACATTACGGACGAAACCGATCCACACTGTTCACAAAAATCGCTAACCATTTTTTCCAACTTTCGTCCATTAAATATAGCGTACCCTCATTAAAACATTGAATATAAGGATTCATAAGCGTGATTTCCTATTTTGATCACAAATTGCCGCTGTGCATGTGACAAGAGCAGGTAACTCTGTTTTATATTTCCAGAGTTATGCCCCCTTTTAGTACTTGAAACATTACATGATTGTGTCGCCTACTCCTTCAACATTTTACTTGCTTTATTGTTCAAACTTTGCATCCACGTTGATCATCAATTGTCGTTGTGCATGTGACAGGAGCAAATGACTCCATTTTATTTTTAAACGATGAGAATTCTCGCCGTTTATGGCTGTTACGATCCTCAAAATGTCCTTTTCCTTGGCGCCACCTATCGGCAATCGTTATCAATGAAGTTAACCTGTCAATGAGTGGACGCTACTATTGTAAACGGCGAGGAGAATCTTCTACACCTAATAATTGTTTGCATTTCCATTCTGCATACTAAAATTTCACAAAAACAATATGAAATGTGTGCACACAGGCATACAATTTGAAACCCTTTACCTCAGACAGGGCAGGGGAATGGGCAATGATTGGAGGGGGGGGGGGGGGGGGCAGATATAGTCGAGTCAACAAAAAATTCTAATTTTACCCCAGAGAAACTTGTACATGTTCCAATTTTGACGGGCGAACGTTGCCCCGCTACGCGGTGCTCTTGTTTTGAAAGTGTCTTCCAATCGTGTTTCTTTGTTTATTGGGGATTTAAAACAACCCTTCAAGGGAGAGCAGTTGCTCAGTGATCATGGCGTTGGGTTTCAAACAGAAAGGTCCAATATTCGATACCCGCCAGTGGCAACTGTGTTGTCCTTGGGTAAGGCACTTAATCCCGATTGCCCACGTGTAGCCACGGCGGCGCTGCGTACTAAGTCGTACCGCAGATCGATGGTGCACTTCAACCAATGCTAACCCTGCTTGTGCGGAGTTGGTACGTTGAGGAGTATGATCTTACTCGCCGTTGCTAGGTGGTTCTCTTTATCTTCAAATCTTCAACCACTGTCCGACACGAGGTGACCCCAGCTGTCGAAAGTGTCGCTAAATCCCAATGAAAACAAAAAATATACTACCATTTCAACAGCCAGGGTCATATCGTGTCGGATGAAAGAAGCCCGAGTACCCGTAGAGAATCACCAAGTAACGGAGAGTACCTTTTGGGACTCTTTTAACTCGCAAACCCGGCACAGAAATGCTTAACCCTTTGAACCCGAGAGACCGCTTTCCGGTCCAGGGACATGATACGTCATACTTTCATTAAGTATGAAGGCTGCTAAGTTAAAGTGTGGGTAGACCAATCAATATTATTAACGTGCAGCCCCATGGCTTCACGTTGAAAATATTAATTTATCTACCCCCATTAACAAATATGGACTCTTCCACTTGCCTCCGCTGAACTGACATGGAAGATACCACCAGGGTTCAAATCGGTTGGGAGCAAGTGTACCATTATAGTCCCCTACGCCTTAGAAGTTAGCACACAGCACTACTGTGGTCCAATGTGGACAGTCGGGGGTGAAGTTTCTTATCCAAGGACAACACAGGTGGCGAGAGTCTGGATCGAACCGTTGAGTTTTAGTCCTATTCGTTGACCAATGATCCACCGGGCATCCTCATTCCTCTTAAAGGGTTAATACGTTTATACCTACGCTGACATCAGAGGGCTTTCACCACCAGTATTGGCTAGCGGGTTCTATGTTTACCAGTACAACATAACTTGTTTACCTGAATAAACAAGTACTGCCCCACTTCCCACTCCAACAGGGAAGCCTCTTGTGATAATTATTATGGAGTCTTAAAAAGCGAGTAACGCATACCACTTCACCAGAAAAGACGGTCACTGATCCATTTCCAAGTATTCACACATGGAATGATAATGTTTTTGTCACAGTCAGCATCTATGGCCATATCGACAACATAGGTTTGTAGTCAACTTTAGCCAATCGTTTATACCAGTGACGCTTCCTGACATTACGAAGAATGGGCTCATTTCAGCAAGCATCGACTATTTGCAGGGGATGACGATGTCTTTCGGGGAAAATTTTGAAATTTATTACTGGAGAATACGGTCACGATTAGCCACTGTGCATAAGTATGTGACCTTAAACACCAATAAATAAATAATTACTGGAGAATCGCATTCTCGTTGATTTTTCGCAGTGAATTTTATTACCCCAAAGCCAGATAAACAGGACGATTCCCCCTCCCTCTGTTTATGAGAAGAGCGTGGAAATGTCGCGTTGGTGAGACAAGGTTCAGTTACAAACCAAAACAAACGCGTATGCAACTTACCAAGGATGCCACTTTCGTGACGTTATTTTGTGTATTTATACACCACAAAAATATTTATTACATTCCTCAGTTCGTTTGCACTGAATTTAATGCTGATTAAAAAGTGGTAATGTCACGAGTGAATTATGTCACTTCAATAGTAACTTTGGAACGACTGACGTATATAAGCCACGCCCCCACTGGAACTATTTTTGTTTTTGTTTATCGCTGGCGCGTGTTTCGAACTGACCGCAAAAATGGCAAAACGGTCAGAAATTGACGACTTAACACAATTTTTTCTGGTCACAGAATTTGACGACTTGCTAACTGACGATACCGCTATCAAAACAACTACTTCTCCAGCGAAAGTCATTGAACAACAGCAACTGATTTTTGAAGAATCCACGATAAGTGACAAGCATCAGAACGACCGTAGTTTGACAGCTCAAACCGAAAGTAACTTTCACAGTGCAGACAATGGCACGGCTGTTAACAAAAATCGTTTTGGTACTGTTGGTCAGGTCACAATAAACAATTCAATTCTAAATCAAGAGAATGTCAATACTAAACGCTAAACGGACAGTGATATGAGGTTATTTAGACTTTACATGTATTTGGAAGAACAAAATATTACCCTTCTTCCTGAACTCATGCCACTAAGTGACTTGGATCTGCACTTTGGGAATTTCTTGATGGTTGTAAAGAAAGCAGATGGTAGTAATTATGAGCCTTCAACTATTTGGGGTTTCATGTCTAGTGTGGAGAGGCACCTTAAATTTTGTGGATACCCTCATACAATGAACCGAAACCCGCTGTTCCCAAACTCAAACAAGGCTGTGGTTGCTAAAATGAAGCAGTTGAAATCAACCGGTCATGGGAATAACGGAATGAAAGTGAGGAATTAACTGATGAGGACATTGAGAATCTTTTTAAATGTGAACTGCTTGGTACACAATCTGGGAAACAAATTATAAATTTATTGCACTTGACATTCTCACTTGTTCTCGGCATGCGAGGTGGGAGGGAGCAATGGAACCTGAAATGGGGTGATATAGTTTTGTCGGTAGATGAGGATGGTGATAAATATTTGGAGCATAAACGTGAGAGGCAGACAAAACAAGAACGGGTACAAATCCATCTGACATTCGAAAATTCAAACCGCGAGCGTGGAACAATAAGAAGAATCCCGAACGGTGTCCTGTAATGGCATATGAAATCTATCGGGAACACAGGCCGAAGTCTGGATCGTGACGATGCACCATTCTTTTTAGCGATCAATCACATGCGAGATGGTGAGCCAAATGCCTTATGGTTCAAAAATTCTCCAATGAGTGTAAATCACATCTACACGTTAGTGAAGAATATGCGATTGAACTGTGACAGCATTGACAGTGCACGAAAGATCACCAACCACAGCATACGTAAACACCTGATGCAAAAATGTAATGACATGGGATTACCAGCAAACTGCACGATTCAAATAAGTGGCCACAAGAATGTGGCAAGCGCGAATAGTTACTGTCGGTTAAATGAAAAACAACAGAGAGTTATCTCTAACGCACTGATGTCATGTAATTCAAGGCCGTTAACTGATTGCGCAGTTCCTTGTGTTTCAAAGCCATTGCCTCTCGCTCCACTATCTGGAATTACTAACACTGGTGATAATAATCAATATCAGAAGGACATGGACTTAGCACAAAGTCAGTCTCATGTTACAACAAATGTAGCCAAATCAAACATGCAGAATCAGATGGACTCTATTTTCAGCGGAAATTGTACTATGACGGGATGCACATTTAATTTTTATGGGAATGATTTCAAACATGATACAAACAATAGTAATGCTATAAAGCGGCCACGAATCTTACCTATTAGTGACTCTGACAGTGATGATTTTGACATCGAAATGTAAAGTTGATCCGTGAATCGTGAAATTCTCCATTGGATATTGAATACACCCAAACCGTCATCTGGCCAAACAGTCCTCCAGCAATATTTTTGAACAAGCGCACAATCTGTAATTTATTTCAATTTGGTGGGGGCTAGTGGTGGAGAGAGGGGTTGTTATGCTGTGCACAAAATATAATTCTTTCATCAGGTCTTGAAAATTACTCCTGGCACTTTTCAATGCATGTACATGTATGTGGTGAAAAAATAGGCCGATGAAATCTTCAGATGTGTACCCATACGCGCAGTTAGTAGAAAGCTGTATGACGGAGGGCCACCACGGATGCTGACATAATGTACACCATACAAGGTATGGTTACATATAGAAATGGATTGGGGGAGTGTCTAATTTGATGGATAAAGGGTTAATATCTCCAGATCAAATTATCAGATTTACATAAAAAATTATACAGCACAGCACATCAGTAACCTGAATAAATATATAAAGTAACATGACAATCGGACTGATATTGTTTGAGTTATCTCATGCCAAAGGGATTGGAGGAGTTTTCAATTTGAAGGATAAAGGAGGTTAATATCTCAGGATCAAATTATCAGATTTACACCAAAAACTCTACAGCTCAGTACATCAGTAATCTGAACACAATTATAAAGTAACTTGACAATCCAAGCAATACTTTTCTAGTTATCGAATGCGAAAAGGATTGGAGGAATTTTCAATTTGAAGGATAAAGGGTTAATATCTCAGGATTAAATTATCAGATTTACACCAAAAACTATACAGCTCGGCACATCAGTAACCAGAACATAAATATAAAGTAACTTGACAATCCAAGCAATATTTTTCAAGTTATTGAATGCCAAAGGGATTGGAGGAATTTTCAATTTGAAGGATAAAGGGTTAATATCTCCGGATCAAAATAACAGATTTACACCAAAAACTATACAGCTCGGCACATCAGTAACCTGAACACAAATATAAAGTAACTTGACAATCCAAGTAATATTTTTCAAGTTATCAAATGCCGAAGGGATTGGAGGAATTTTCAATTTGAAGGATAAAGGGTTAATATCTCTGGATCAAATCATCAGATTTACACCAAAAACTATACAGCTCGGCACATCAGTAACCTGACCACAAATATAAAGTAACTTGACAATCCAAGAAATATTTTTCAAGTTATCGAATGCCAAAGGGATTGGAGGAATTTTCAATTTGAAGGATAAAGGGTTAATATCTCAGGATCAAATTATCAGATTTACACCCAAAACTATACAGCTCGGAACATCAGTAACCTGAACACAAATATAAAGTAACTTGACAATCCAAGTAATATTTTTCAAGTTATCGAATGCCAAAGGGATTGGAGAAATTTTCAAATTTGAAGGATAAAGGGTTAATATCTCAGGATCAAAATAACAGATTTACACCAAAAACTATACAGCTCGGCACATCAGTAACCTGAACACAAATATAAAGTAACTTGACAATCCAAGTAATATTTTTCAAGTTATCGAATGCCAAAGGGATTGGAGAAATTTTCAAATTTGAAGGATAAAGGGTTAATATCTCAGGATCAAATTATCAGATTTACACCAAAAACTATACAGCTCGGCACATCAGTAACCTGAACACAAATATAAAGTAACTTGACAATCCAAGTAATATTTTTCAAGTTATCGAATGCCAAAGGGATTGGAGAAATTTTCAAATTTGAAGGATAAAGGGTTAATATCTCAGAATCAAAATAACAGATTTACACCAAAAACTATACAGCTCGGCACATCAGTAACCTGAACACAAATATAAAGTAACTAGACAATTCAAGCAATATTTTTCAAGTTATCGAATGCCAAAGGGATTGGAGGAATTGTCAATTTGAATGATAAAGGGTTAATATCTCGGGATCAAATTATCCGATTTACACCAAAAACTATACAGCTTGGCACATCAGTTACCTGAACACAAATATAAAGTAACTTGACAATCCAAGCAATATTTTTCAAGTTATCGAATGCCAAAAGGGATTGGAGGAATTTTCAATTTGAAGGATAAAGGGTTAATATCTCAGGATCAAATTATCCGATTTACACCAAAAACTATACAGCTTGGCACATCAGTTACCTGAACAAAAATATAAAGTAACTTGACAATCCAAGCAATATTTTTCAAGTTATCGAATGACAAAGAAATGGATACGGACGCCGGACGGACAGACGGACGGACAAAGGATCGACGAACAACGGATGGTCACCCGGGATGCCGGCATTATGTATACCATACATATACTCGCCCAAAAAATAAAGTGTGCATTGCAGAAATTGATCAAACTCCAAAAAAATAATTTCGTAGGTGTAAAGAGTGTTAACCTGTTCATGAATAAGTTATATTGAACACAAAAACAGCTTTCCCCGTTAAAATTGCATTAACGTTAAATGACGTGCTGAACGTTTGTGAAAAGGCATGTTTTGCACGTGGAGAGTCTGAAAATTCATGCAGCAGTGTGAATCCTTGGGTATTTAAACACTAAAGTGAGGCCTTCCTATCGTTCACATTCAAACTTGTGCTGCTGTTAAAACGACTCCACATTAGCATGCCAAGATTGACAATGAATCAACGTCTCCTTGCTCTGGGTATGATTTGAGCTGGCAGAACACACAGAGAGGTTGCCCAGTATTTGAACTGCCACCGTAACACTGTAGACAGGCTAGTCCATCGACATGCACAACATGATGACGTTCGACACCAATCCCGCTCCGGGAGACCCATAGTTACCACCCCTGCACAAGATCGGTATATCCGTGTCGTCCATCTCCGGAACCGGCAACAAACGACAACGACGACAGCCAGGAACATCCCTAACCTGAGACGGATACATCCTCAAACAGTAATCAACCGGCTGAGAGAATACGGCTTACGTCCTCGAAGACCTGCAATTCGTCCGATTTTGACGTTACGTCATCGTCGTGCTCGACTGCAGTGGTGTAGACAACATCTCAGGCATCCCTTACACTGGTGGCGACGTGTTTTATTCACAGATGAATGTCGTTTCCATCTTTCATCATCAGATGGCCGCCAGAGAGTGTACAGACGTCGAAACGAACGCTACGTAGATCCATGTGTCGTGGAGCGAAACCGTTATGGGGGAGGGTCTCTCATGGTGTGGGGTGGCATCACTGCCCGTAACAGAACTGAGCTGGTCATTATTGATGGCAATCTCAATGCAGCCAGATATCGTGTACTTACACCTGTTGTTGTCCCATTTCTGCAACGTCACGGCCCCGGCGTCATTCTACAGCAGGACAACGCCCGACCCCACGCAGCTCGTGTTGTTCAACAGTATCTGCAGCAACAAGAAGTGGATGTTCTTCCCTGGCCCGCAAATTCGCCCGATATCTCACCCATTGAGCACGTATGGGACGAAATGAAACGTCAGCTACGCCGGCTTTCCCATGCACCGTCAACGCTTGTAGAGCTCCAAAGTCAGCTCATCAGAATATGGAACAACATCCCACAACACTTCCATGCTAACCTGTTCGCTTCCATGAGGCGTAGATGCACAGCAGTAGTCGATGCAGACGGAGGTCATACCAGATATTGAGTGTGTGACTTTTGTGTTTGACCCTTAGTGTCTTTGACTCTCCATGGCACCAAGAGTATTCGTCGTAGCGTAATGAAATTTCTCGTGTTGATCACAAATTGATTCATCTGTGATTGAATAAAATTTCCATGAATGAAAATGATATATATCTTTTTTCAGTGTTATATTTTAGCATGCACACTTTCTTTTTTGGGAGAGTATAGTATGGGTACACATAAAAATAATATTTGTGAACAAGCACACAATTTGCTATTACTTGACCCTTTACCCAATCTAACGACCAAAACCGGCCAGTGGTCTTCACAAAAAAACGCCATTCAGATTTTTTTATGTTTTCATTCTTTGTCTCCAAAACATAGCTTATGACCCCCCATTGGAACGAGCTCACTGAGGCCATAAGCTATGTTTTGAAGACAAAAACCATTTTTTTTAGTTATTAGTGAAACTTGTTTTGAAGTGCCAACTGCTCTCCTTGCTGGGTAAAAGATTAGGAAATCACTACTATTTTAGTCTCCCAATAATTGGTAATAATTAGACTAGCAGACACTAAGCACAAATTCGGCATCTACATTGGACGATTCAATACTTTGGAAATGATGTTCTATACTAGTGTATTTTTTGGCATTTATTTAGCAACAATAAATGCAAAATAAATTAAAAAAAATATATACAGATGCATGTACTGCGTGCAAGAGAAACTCTTCTGCCTGCTTATGTTTAGCTGGCTAAACATAAGCAGGCAGAAGAGTTTCTCTTGCAGACAGTATCTGTATATTTAAAAAAAAAATATTTTGCATTTATTGTTGCTAAATAAATGACAACAAAATATATAGAACATCATATGATAATAATAAAACTTTTGCCTGCAGCTGATTTGCCAAGATCCTCAGATGAGAAGGCCTCAAATTATGATTGTGAAAACATTTATAAGTTGGGAGCAGTTAATCATAGTAGGGTACTACCCTGCCATTGATTAACTGCACCCAATTTATAAATGTTTTCACAATAATGATTACCGATACATGTAAATCAAGCAACTGCTATTCAAAAACAAGAGGCCGCACGGGGCCTGAAGCGCTCATCTTGTACAGAACACAATTTAAACAGAGTCCAAGAATGAGTCTACATTAAGCAAGCCATCTCCATAGGCTACACTGTCAATCCTTGAGTCCCTCAGGAGCGACAAAAATAATCTAGGCATCATGCCTTTTCTTCAGTTGATCATAAGTAAAATGTAGAGCTCCCCTATGAAGCCCCTTGATACAACCTATGTGGATTAATCTTAGTACCTCTAGAGGGTACTGAATACATAATTTTTATTTCTTCAGCAAAATGGCCAATTCCGGCTTCCATAGAGAGCCCAAATATTAACCCAGGCTCTTGATTTGAACACAGTTAAATCTTACTTCCCTAGAGATGTTGTGTACTGAATATGAAAGCATTCTGACCGTTGGATCTGAAGAAGAGAAATTGTAAAGAAATTTCTTCGAATTGCACTAAGTTCAAATTTGGGCTACCATAGCGAGCCCAAGTATTGACCTATGGATCCGATTTGAACAAACTTGAATCTGACCCCCCTAGAGATGTTGTACACCAAATGTGAAAGCATTCTGACAAGTGAATCTGAAGAAGATTTTTGATGAAATTCCCTCATATTGTACTAAGTTATATTTCATGTTCCCATATGGAGCCCAAATATTAACCTAGGCACTCGAATTGAACAACCTGGAATCTGACCCCCCCCCCTCCCCCCCCCCCCCCCCCCCCCCCCAGAGATGTTGTATACCAAATATAAAAGCATTCCGACTGGTGGATCTGAAGAAGAAGATTTTTAAAGAAATTTTCTCATATTGCACCAAGTAAAAATTTGGGCTACCATAGTGAGCCCAAATATATACCTAGGGATCTGATTTGAACAAACTTGAATCTGACCCCCATAGAGATGTTGCATACCAAATATCAAAGCATTTTGACTGATGGATCTGAAGAAGATTTTTTTAAATTACCCTCCATATTGAACAAAGATAAAATTTCGGCTTCCATAGGAAGCCCAAATATTAACCTAGGGACTTGGTTTGAACAATCTAGAATCTGACCCTCATAACAATGATGTATACCAAATATTAAAAGATTCTGACTGGTGGTTCTGAAGAAGAAGATTTTTAAAGAATATTCCCCATATTACCCTATGTTAAAACTTCGGGCTCCTGTAGAGAGCCCAAATATGAACCAATGAGCTTTATTTCAACAAACTTTTATCTGACCCCCCTATGAATGCTGTATACCAAATATCAAAAGATTCTGATGATTGGTTCTGGAGAAAAGATTTTTTAAAATTTTTGCAAATATGCTGACTCAGCATTTTTTCGATGCCCATTACAGAACACCCTAACATAACCGATGGCAATTTTTTTTACCATTCAATTCTACTGGTCATAAGGATACTTCATACCAAATAAAAGCTCTTTGTTCCGTGGGGTTTGGGAAATATGGGCGTTTGAAAATATTTCTATTTTTAGCTCCCAGGGTTCCCATGGGGATGTGGGAATTTTTTTTTTTGCATGGGTCAAGTACTTATGACCCAATACTACCACAAACCAAATTTGGTTCATACCGGACCATCGGTTCAGAAAATAGAAATTTTGGGCAGGGCCAAAAATCTTACCCCTCCTATTACAAAGCCAAATATTACTTCACGAACTTCGTTTGAACAAACTTGATTCTACACCTCATATGGAAGCTCCATAGCAAATACCAAGTCATTGTACACACTGGTTCTTGAGAAGAAGATTTTAAAAATATTTTGGAGCATTTTCCCCCACTCCCTCCCAATGGGGCTGGGCATGCTGAGTTGAACAAAAATGAAATGCCCCTGTGGAACCATCACTCACACAAACTTTCACTTGAATTGGCCCAGTGGCTTTGGAGGAGAAGACCAAAACATGGTGTTGACGGACGACGGGCGGCAAGCGATGAGATTAGCTCAGCTTGACTTTGTGAAGTTTGTCAAGATGAGCTAACAATAACAGACCGTCACACAGGTCATGATGTGTACTAAATGTTTTGGTAAAAAAAAAAACATTTCCACAAATAAATAAATACAAAGTTTATTCAACCTGTTGCAATGATTTGATAAATTTCTAGAAAACGTTCCTTTATAATGTAAGTAAGTGAAGAGAGGAATGTCACCAAATCACCTGTGGAGTGGAGGTATCACCTAAAAAGAACCACTTTTAAATTATGTACAAAATGCGGAACTTGCCGGAATCAATGTTTCAGCCAATGAACCTCAATTTTCAACCCTGGAGACCAATGGCTGAAACTTTGTGCCAAATTGAGGTTTCCAACAAATTTGCAAGTATTCTCTTGGTGGAAATTACTGAATAACCACTCTATGGGTGATTTATTGATAATGGTATTGATACAATCTACACGTACTACATTAAAAAGTCTATTAGGAGACGGTTCGGATTAAAATGTAGCGAGCGGACGATTTCGGTGAAATTGCAGAGGACGGTTCGTCCAGAGGACGATTGGGTGCAAGTCGTGTATTTGCCAAACACGTGGATTTGTTGATGTTTTGTTTTCCAGTTCCACATCAGTTAATTAAAATGAATTTTCCTTCTGAATATTTTTAAAAATCCTTTCTTTCCTCTATGAACCGGTTCGTCAGCACAGTTCACAAAATCCAAATAGAAATGTTTTATCCTATGGCTGAATGCCATTCCCCAAATGCCACATAAAATAGTAAAATATCGAACGAAAGTCACAAAAATAAAACTGGGCCATTTCCAATCGAAGATTTCACACAGAAAGTGATGTATTCATACGAGCTAATTTCAGAAGAATTTCAGAGTTGTATTTGCGAATATTTTGTGTTGAATTATTTTTAATGAAAGACATTTTGGTCTAAAATGTCATTTACTAAAGAGAGTGACCATTCTTACGGCAAGTTACGGTATATAATTCGCCTCTAGACAGGACTACTTCGTATTTCCTTCCTGCTAATTTTAGAAATGTTTCCGCGTTTACACTAAACTGGATTATATCTGACAATAGTTTATATCTGGCAATAGTTTGGGTTGAATGATTATAGTAAAAGACCTCTTTATTCCAAATGTCATGTAATAAACAGAGTAATCAATTTGTTTTGAGCGTTACGGTAAATAATTCATCTCGAGACGGGACTGTTTCGTAAATCACTCGGGCGTAAATAATTCATCGAGAGACGGGACGTGAGTAAATCACGAGGGCGTAGCCCGAGTGATTTACGAAACAGTCCCGTCTCGAGATGAATTATTTACCGTAACGCTCAAAACAAATTGATTACTCTCTATATATTATATACTCTTCAAATTAAGAAACTATACATTGAAATCCCACTGAACTGTACATGTATAAAATTGGTCAAGGTGAATAGATTTTGAAATATATGTTATGAATTGTAATCAAATCATGGCTTGTGTTGATGGGTCAGAATATCGACCAAACACACAGAGAATTAATAACATAACGCTCTGGCGACCCACGGTACAATTTGTGAAATGAAGTGCCGATGGACGTACCCGAGAGTATAGACGTAGGAACGAACGTTACGCCAATAACTGTGCATGTAAAGTTGATCGTTTTGGTTGCGGTAGTGTTATGGCGTGGGTTGGCATTAACCATGATGCTTATTTTAAAGAGTATACTACAGTTTGGAAAGCGAGTAACTTATCGATAGCTAAAATGGGTTTAATGTTGCCTGCAAGGCGAAGGAGTGCTCGCTGTGCTGAACAATAGTGTGTTGGATATTCGTCAAGCTAAAGCCATTCAAGGGGCCAATATTATAAAACTTTTACAATTGTATTTTCTACAATTGCACTTTCTAATTATGACTCAAAATAGGTTAAAATGAAGCATTAGCATTTTCCAAGTCTGGCAATTAATGATTCATTTTAGTCAGGTGTATTAATAGACAGAAAATACAACTGTAAAAGTTTTTTAGTATTGGCTCCTGGAGCCAAAATTATAACACTTTTACAATTGTATTTTCTAGAATGTATTTCTGCTTATTAATATAACTGATTAAAATGAATCATTAGCATTTTGCAAATGCTAATGATTCATTTCAACCCATTTAAAGTTATGACTAGAAGGTACAATTCTAGAAAATACAGCTGTAAAAGTTTTATAGTATTTGCTCCTGGTCTTGTAATTGTAAGGGAACTGCACCCCCCCCCCCTCCCCAGATTAAGTAGGGAAATGTCGTTGCCCCGCGTTCACCCAGGAAGCATCACTGAGTTTATACCAATGCTACCCACTTCGGAGAACTTCCACCCAAGCTTTGGTTATCAGTATTTTTTGTGGTAGTGCTGAACTCTTTTGGCGCGACAGGCGACTAAAATCGACAGATGGCAGACCGCGGAAAGGTACTGCAGTAGTCATTTTAGCCAACTGTGTGTGTCCAAGTGCTTGTAACCCTTTACCCAACGCAGACGCTATCAAAATTATTTTAAATAACATTTTTTCAAATTTTTCAAAAAATTTCAACAAAACCATATCATGTGACCCCTCGTTTGGTCACATGATATGGCTTTGTTGAATTTTTTTGAAAAATATTTTTTTCAACTGCTGAAGTTGCATATTACGCGGGGGGGGGGGGGGGGGGGGGGGGGGGATGCGGCCGAATCGTTGGGTAAAGGGTTGAACAAACATACGTATTCCTATGTTTCATGCACCATTTCTGTCCTATCCATGAACAACGATATCGTCCCTTCAAAGTATAAAGGTGTCATTTAAATATATACAGGAAATAATTTGAAAAACTGTCAAAAAGATCATTAGAGCATCTTTTAAAATAATAACGCTTTAGTCTAACACCTGTACTTTTTGTAAACTTCCAGATGAATATTAGGCGCTAAGAATTCTGTTTCTCAGATTATTCCGCGCCAAAAGAGTTAAGGCGACTTTTAGCATATTTGGCCATTTCAAGACAGCAACATAGGGATGAAGTGAAGTTTAGTCAATCGTTTACACCAATGCTGCCCACTTTAGAGGACTTCAATCCCTGGCAGTTGGTTACCGGATACTAATTTATCTGTGAAGCAGAACTCGTTTACCACAGTAAACAAGCAGTGCTCTATCCCGGTGTTCCCAGGGGAGTGGAAGGAGTAGAAAATGAAAACTTAAACAAGCTTATCAATATTGTTTTATTATTGACTTGAATAAACATTGTATGACTTGATGTGATCAATGTTGATTTGTTGAGGCTGAAAAAACATTTTCATCCCACGTGGCTTTGCAATGACAACATCTCATTACAGTGACTTTCCAACTATTCAAGAAGACGTGATTTGATAACGAAATCCACAGGAATTGAGTTTACTGGCGATCAATGGTGAAAGGATTTACACTTTGTCGTTAAATACATCCACTTTAGAACAGAAGTTACCATTCATTTTTTTTCACTTCACTGGAATGAGTATTTCAGAGAGATTAATCAGAATAGAAGTCATGAGCTGAGTTTTAGAATTAAATACATGTTCCCAGTTTAGAGATATTCACGGTTTCTGTGCTAGAAGCTGTGCTCTGCTGAAAGCGTCTGTACCCAGACAAAGACTTTTATTGATTGATTTATTAAGGATTGGGATGGGGGATTTATCGGCGTTTCAAGTTCATTTCAACATCCCTGACCATATCACGACCGCAGCATAGAAATAAAATCAAGTCAAGCCAATCGTTTATGCATGTGCTGCCCACTTTAGAGGATTTTCATCTCATGCGTCGGTTCCCGCCTTCCAGGTCCTATTCTACCAGTAAAAGAGAACGTGCTTACCGTAGTAAACAAGCACTGTCCCCTTCCAGGAGAAAGACTTTTGTTGTCAAGGAAGAGCTACAAATGGTTCGGTTCTTGAAGCTGCCACCACGACGCGGGTTCGTTTAAGACAGAAATGATTATAAAAGACAGTACTGCCTAATGCACTGGCACTACGACAAACACTTCCGATTTCTTTACATTCGCGTTACATTACAAAAAACCCCATAAAAAACCCAGAGGCTCAAGTGAGCCTAAAACGCTCACCTGGCTCAAGCTGTCAAGAAGAGATGCGTGTATCAGTAAGTGATCAGCAGCAACAGCAATTTTTGTCCCCCCCCCCCCCCCCCCAAAAAAAAAAAAATTTTCGGGGGACAAAAGAAATCAGCGGTGTCCGTCCGTCCGTCCGTCCGTCCGTCTGTGCGTCCGTTTCACTTGGTGTCCCCATGATAACTCCAGTTTGGATCATTTGATTGAACCAATCTTGGTATTTGACCTTCTCAGCCCAAACCACAGGTCAAGTTCGAATATGGGTTCGGCCAGATTATTTTTATCAGAGTTATGCCCCTTTTTCCACTTAGAAATTTCAAGATTTGCGGTGTCCGGATGATAACTCCAGTTAGGATTATTTGATCGGAAAGAATTTTGGTATGTGACTTTCTGGGGTAAAAATACAGGTCAAGTTCGAATATGGGTTCGGACCGATCATTTTTACTAGAGTTATGCCCCTTTTTCGACTTGTTTTTTCGGGGGACACGTGACCGAGCGGCACTTTTATTTGATTTGCTATGACACAAACAAAGGAAACTTTTTGGGCCATTCATTTCTGCTGGTCCTTGGAAAGCTTCCTAGCAAGCTCTGTTCTGTGAAGTATTAAAAAAAACAACAACCGAACGAAATTTTTGTTTTGTTTTCAACTACTGTGGTTCTCTCTAATCCCCCACCCCCCCCCCCCCCCCAAAAAAAAAAAAAAAAATTCCGGCATAAATGAAATAATTTTGACTCAGTTATATATACTACATGACAAATTTGGTTCACATCTGCCCAAATTTTGACTTGCTGAGTTTCTTTGAAAAATAAGTAAATCTGCATCACTAAAGTAAGTTCCAAACAAGAAAACTTAAAAAAGGATTTTAAAAGCATATTAGGCTTCTGGAGCATTAACCCGACCATACAGTAATTTGGGGAAAATCAGAAGAGTCAATTCCACCAGCCTGAAGATGGCAGCAGCTTCATTTGAACAAAGGAGAAAAAAAGGTTTACTACAAAGATGTTCAGTGCCATAAATGAATGAATTTGGCCCAGTGGTTTTAAAGAATAAAAAAGATTTCAAACTAGAGAAATAGAATTTTACTGCCACCAGTAAATTCAAGTCTGTGTGGAAATGGTTAAAGCATCAAAAATAAAAACAGAAAGCGAATTTATGGCGGCTTATTTTGGGGGGTAAACTATTTTTCAAGGAATCAGAAAAAGGTTTTCGTTAACAGTATTACATGAAATAAAATCTTTGGAACCCACATTGAAGCCTATAGAGGGTTAAATTCAAGATATTCATACATGAATCAGGGATTTTTTTTCAAGAAACCAGAAAAAACATATGTGCACAGCATTGAAAAGGTTTGATCAAGGCTTCAAAAAAATCTTTGAAACCCACACTGAAGTCTTGAGAGGGTTAAATTAAACACATTCAGACAGGAATCAGATACATGTTTTTTTCTATACCCTCCACTGGGCACCCTGATAGAACCGGTGGCAATATTTTTTAACCAATCCCTTCTACTGGGCCTGAGGATGCTTCATACCAAATAACAGTTCTCTGTTCCTTGTGGTTTGTGATATATGGACTTTTGAAATTTTTTCCCGTTTTTAGCCCCTGCCACAGGGCTTTGAAAATTTGTGGGATGGGGGGAGGGGAGGGGGGGCATCAATCACCTACTTAGGACCCACTTATACTACATGCCAAATTTGGTTGAAATTGGCCTACCGGTTTTTGAAATAGAAATTGTGGGCAGAGCCCAAAATGGATATCCCCCACAGAGAGCCCAAATATTGACCTACCAACTTCACTTGAACAAACTTATCTTCTACACCAAAGGATGTTCCATACCAAACATCAATGCATTCCCTCTGGTGGTTCGTGACAAGATTTTAAAGGTTTTTAAGCTTTTGGGGCATTAACCAGAGCCCGAATACGGCAACTGCATCATTTTAACAAAATAGAAAGGGTATACTCCATAGATGGTCTGTGCAATATATGTTTGAATTTGGCCAAGTGGTTGTGAAGAAGTCAAGTTTGCAAAAATTAACGGACGACAGACGCGAAGTGATGGCAATAGTTCCCACTGACTTGCAGTCAGATGAGCTAAACACAAAAAACAGTACTAATGTGAGCTGGTTTTGAAGTTCAATGGAGAATTCTAAAGGCAACCTCTAATAAACTGTAACGATAGTTATTAACCCTCTGCACGCTGTCAAAATACAGAAATTTCAAAAAGCAAATTTCTTCACGATACATCTAGGAGTGAGCTCTGTCAAACAAGGCTGAATTGGTTTATTTGTTTGTTGGGATTAATGACCCGTTCAACAGCCAGGGCCACCTAGTGTCGGACAGTTTTACCGGTGGGGGATGCCAGAGAACCCCGAGTAGCGGTGAGCAATTGTCAGACTCCCCAATATATAACTCTACACAAGCAGGGTTAACAGCGGTTGAAAGCAAGTGGATCATCCATGTGCAGTATTTCTTAGTACATAGCGCCACCGTGCCCACACGTGGGCAATCTGGATCATGCAAGTTCACTGCCCAGGGCCCCAGCGCAGTTACCGGTGGTCAGGATGGAACCGTTGATTGACCCTTCGGTTTAAAGTTCAATGTTCGTAACTATTCAGCCACCGCGCTCCCAAATGAATTAAATTTCTAGTTGCACGAGCAGGCATGAGGGGAGAAATTCACGGCTTCGAATTTTGATATTTCTAAATCAGCGTGCAGATAGTTAATGGACGAATTCTTCCTACCAAAAGTAGTTTAGCACTACAACAGGTTATAATGTCTTCTACTTGTTTCAGATAAAGCGTTAAATAAAGGAACAGATTTTTTATATTTCTACCTCAAGTTTCTAATTCCAAGAAATCATTTTCTTTAAACCAACATTATAAAAACTACCGTACATTCAGATTGCGCAGGATTTGCATTGCATGACCCGGGAACATTCACACTACTAAAGTACGGGATGCAAGACTAACAAGCGTATGACACAAAGTTATTTCGAAGTGATCTGGCCTTCAGGAAATGGAATAGCTTCCAACAAAACACATCAGAGAGAAAGTCACCTTGAAAGGTCACGTTTCAATCACTGCAGCAATGACCCGACAATCTCTATTGAAACAGTCACCAAACAGAATCAGACTATTCTTCTCTTTACACAATTACCAGGAGTAATACAAGGAGAGTGAAAAGGGTATTTATTTGAATTTAGCTGAGGTGGTGTGGTGATTCTTGGTAAAAAAGTAGATAAATACTATTTAATCTTTCCGTCTATTAGTTTTCTTTATTACGGGTCCATTAAATACCGTTGGTGCGATACACGGTAAAATATAGTACTGCCTATTGAACACCCATCAAACTATTGACAAGAATTGATCTGTTGTCACAGCGTAACGCTTGTTTTGAACCAAAAATGCAGGAAATATGGGAATTTTCAAGCTGCGTACAGCACCTGTAAAAAATAACTGACTTAAGATTATAGTAATAATGTGACTAATGATGCATCTTACACCTTTCGTTTTTTTGAAACTGGGAAAGATGTGAATATCAAACATAATACGATCACATGGTTTGATTTTGAAATTAGGCCTTCACCCGGTCATAAAGTTTGTTAGGTATCAATCTTCTTACCTTTACAGGTACTGTTTGGTTTATTTTTTTTTTCGCCGTGTTTAAACCGTATTTAATGTATCGACCGCGTCCGCCCGCACAATTTCCAAAATTATTAAGTTGTTGAAAAAAAATAAATAAAAATTTCAACAAAACCATATAACGTGACTCCTCATTGGAACGAGCTTGAGGAGCTCGTTCCCACGAGGGATTCGCGTTATTTTTTTTAAATTTGAATTTTATTTTATTCATTCGTGTTGAGGGTCACATATTTTTGCACGATGGCTAATTGTGAGCGCAACAGGGATATAAAGTAAAGTTTAGTCAATTGTTTATACTTTATAACCATATTGCCCATTTTTGAGGACTTCCACCCCAATAATTGGTAACCGGACGCTTTTTACCAGTAAAACAGAGGCTGTTTACCACAGCAGACAAACACTGCTTCACTTCCGGGGGTTCCCACGGGAAAAAATTAAAATAACAAATTTTGATATCGTGTGCGATGTGTAAAGGAATAATCAGTGTTTGTCGGTGTTTAAAGTCACTTCCTGCATTTATGACTTATTTATTGGTGTTTAATATTACTTTCAGCATCCATAGCTATATCATAACCGCAACACAAATAAAGTCAAATTAGGCAAATCATTTATACTTAAATGGCTTATGTGGCCCACGGCAGAGGACTCACACTTCAGGCATCGGTTATCGGGTCCTATTATACCATAAAGCAGAACTTGTTTGCCACAAAGGGATTCCTCCGAGAGGCTTTATCATAACTTCAACACAAGGGCGAAGTTAACTTCAGATATATTTTACACCCATGCTGTCCACCTTGAGGAATTCTGTTTTTGAAGCGCCAGTTTCGGAAAGATCACGTTTGTATTCGTGTTTAAGGTCACAACTAGCATCAATGGCTTTATCACGACCGCAACATAGGTATGAAGCAAAGTTTAGCCAATTTTTATAACTATGCTGCCCACTTTGAAGGACTCCCACCCCCGGGTCTGGTTACGGTTCGTATTTTACCAGTTTAGCAGAACTTGTTTACCACAATAAACAAGCACGGCTTCACGTCCTGGGGTTCCCATGTTGGGGGAAGGGGGTGGGGGCTCACATGTATAAAAGACTAACATACATGTAGATTGTCTGTACGAACGAGCCTTTGTAATTTTTTCTAATACATTATTTGTTCATGGTTTTCTGCCATTTTTATTCGACCATTACCCGCTTTGGCAATAACTTCCAACAGTAATTTGAATGTGTTTTTTTTCGTTTGGGGAATTATCTGATCAGCAATAGCACCCAGTTATATTTTTTTTATTGGGAGTTTAATGTCATTTTCAGCATTTTGTTTCTACTCAGCTTCCATGTGACCTTTGAATCCAATGAAAATATCAGAAACTTTTAATAGATTTGCACGCGACGTTTAAAAAAATCCGTCCCTAATAAACAGCTTACGATCCTCAATGGAAAAAAATTCAATGAGCTCATTCGAATGAGGTGTCATAAGCTATATTTTGGAGGACAAAAATCCAAGAAATCTAACATTTGAATGGTGATTTTTGTCAATAGGCTTGGTCCGATATGTTTGTTAAATTAGTAAAAGGGTTAAGGAAGAACTCATCTCCCACAGAAAACACGTATGACTTCATTTAAAAGGGTTTCAACTGGGGAAACAGTTGAGTAAAAGCTAGTGAGCAATACCTATTACAATTCACATCTGGTCATTACAAATTTGTTCATCTTCAAACATTTGGATTCAAAATATACATATATTTGAAGCATATACTATATAGAGAATTTAAAACAGAACTTGCACCACACTAAACATCTCTAGTACTATTATACAGTAGTTACATCAATAAGTCAACTCTCTCAAGCCATTTTGACTGGTTTAACTAGGTTATATTTCACAAATTTGACGTGAAAATGGTAAGTAACTAAATTCCTAAACTTTAACTCTTTATCTTGAACAAATAATTGACGGCACTTGAAAAAACATATTTGAATAACAAGAACATTTTCATTTTTTACCTCAAAAACGTAGTCCAATGTTTGACCCCTCAATGAAAGTTGACAAACGTGCTTGTTCCAACGAGGCGCATAAACTACGTTTTGGGGGCAAAAATTGAAAATACAAAATTTCAAGTTGAATGGGATTTTCGTGAATAGCGCTGATCGGTTATGGCCGTTAGGTAACGTAAAATGTTTTTAACGGGGCAAACTAGGGAAAAATCTATTCCTGCAAAAAAGTGAAGGAACATAGTTATTTTTCATGTAAATTGACAGAAAATAAACTTTCAGCTTTTGATCATGAATTGGATGAAGCAGCTTATCAGCTAAAAGCTCCTGTGCCCGAGAAATAAAGGTTCAATGCCCATCACAGTACGGGCACAGTGCATTTCTACCGAAAACCTAGGCTGTGGATTTCCACTTGGCAAAGATTTAGAGATTCTGAGAGATACAAGGTGCACGTGGGCTTTCAGCTAATGACCTACAAGGTGCAACTTGACGACCCATCAGCTAAAAATTAGCCAATACTTGTGCTTTCTCTAAGAATTAGTGAGCATCTGTCAGCCACGAAATTCAATCTATATATATTTATTGGTGTTTAAAGTCACTTTCAGCATCCATGGTAACATCATTCAGGCAACATAGGTATGAAGTCAAGGTTAGCCAATCATTTCTACCTGTGCAGGAGTTGATTACCTGGTCCTATTTTCAGTAAAGCAGGCTTTGTTTACCAAAGTAAACAAGCAATTCACCACTTCCGATGGTTCCTACGGGGAAATTCAATCCACTTCGTGAATTATTAGAAATGCATTCATCCAAAAAATAAATATTTTATTCAACCCTTCTACTACATAACTGGTTCAGTCAGTCCTTGCAGCTCATATCTTGGCTTTTCTGCCACTTTGTTCACCACATGAATATAACCATTTCTAACATCTTTTTCTTGGACAACTAAGATTTTTTTCATTTTATATTTCCAAAACATAGCTTATGACCCCTCATTGGAACGAGCTGAGGCTCGTTCCAATGAGTGTCATAAGCAATGTTGTAGAGGTAAAATACTCTGGAAATAATTAAATTTGAAGGATTGCACAGATACTTCTGTTACATGAGGTAAAGGGTTGAAATGTGCTGGGCGCTGCATTGGATCTTCAAACTATAACTCATTTACTTAGTATTCATCATAAATCACCATTCATAAACACATACTACTCACCTTTTGCTAAGGATCACTCCATTCGTCAACATAATTTGTACATGAAAGGAATATGGGTACATTATTTGTTTTGTTTATTTATTGGGAAGCAGTGACCCTTTTAATAGTCTGGGTCATATCAAGTTGTACAAATTTATGGGTAGAAAAAGCTAGAGTTCCCATGGGAAAGCACTCAACAACACCAAGGAACTGTCACACCCTCTGATTTATCATGTTGGTACAAGCAGGGTTAGCACTGCTTGAAGGCAAGTGACCCGTGGGAATACTACGTGTCGACCATAGATGTTCATCATGTCAACGTTACACTTACCTTCAACCAATGCTATCCGCTTGTGTCAGAAGGGTAAATTAGAGAGGCCGAAAGTTAATCACCATTGCTCAGTTGTTCTCTCTGGGTACTCCAACTCCGCCCACGCGTAAAATTGTCTGACCATGATATGATCAAAGCTTGTGGGAGTCGTATTGAACCTTAATGAACAAATAAACAAACTTAAAATAATACACATAATTTGACCTTTTCTGTATCACATATATAGATGGGTTGGAGTGATCCTTAGCAAAATGTCGGCAGAAAAAATATTTTTTGAAGGTTTCAGAGGCAAACTGCAAATTCCGGACATGTATTGTATTAATAGTTGACTTAAAGGATATACATTGCAGAATACTGATCAAATGCTAAGGTACAAGCACTATTACTGTTTTGTACATGGCGTCTGTCCTCTTTGGGCAGAAAATATACAGGATGCACAGTGGTCTGGTACTTGTCACACCAACAGATGGAGAGCTACCCTTACTTCCTGGTCCAGTAGAAACTTAAATAGTGTGCCAGATTAATTTTGGTAGTCATAATTTGTTCATTTCAATTAACTTACTGGGATTTAATATCATTTTCAACAGCTATTATGGCTGTATCATGACAACAATCACTGCTCCATTTCCCAAACTTTCCATCATAATTTTTTTTCATAGGTAATTTTGTGAGGTACTCTTTAAAAAAATATAACAAAACATACCCCTATGAACAGGATATGACTAGTATCCAATAATTACCAAATGGTTGTTATGGTACCAGCACTTTTCAATAGAGGTTCATTTCGGCTCCCGTACCAGGCTAGGAACTTTAACATTGACTCCTTGCATGCTGCTAGGGGATATTCCAACCAGGGAGAAAATCTCTTTGTCTCTGAATAAGCTTAATTTTGGCACTTCAAATATTGGCCTCTGTACAATGAATAAACTTTTCCTAAAATGATTTTTTAAGTGCATCAAATCTAGTCAGCCATGAACACATTTGATGAAAAACCCAGCAGTGTAAGAGTTATTGAACAAATTTGCTGGCAATGCACCCCTGGCTGGTCTACCCAGTGGACTAAGTTTCTACTGGACTAGTAAGATGAAGTACGGATGGATATCCAGCCAATGACTGATCCAATATCAAATCACTCTGAGTGCACTGTAGAAAATCTTATCCAAATCTCAGGAAATACAATCATTCCCACTCTCCATAATGATATGTTCAAAAGCATTCCTTAAAGATAATCTCTACAATTCTTCAATCAAACATAATATTTTCCATATCTTAACAGTGCTCAGAAACAAATCTTCCTGAGTTTGTCAACACTAATGAACAAAATAACTAAACATAACACCGGTTCTAAAGACATAATGCTCAACATATCGCCTCCAGCCATATTGTAACATGATACAACATATCACAGACAAAACAGAAACAGATTTACAATGCTGCAATACAAAAATCAAGATTAGTTTTTCTCTGTGTGATAAGTTTTGACATCGGCCTGCAATTCTGAAGATCACAGTAGTGCGACTAATGCCATCCTGGACATAGGTTCAGCAGGGCTACTGCCCCCATAGTATAACAGCCATCTCAATCTAATAGAAAAACGCTGTATCATAAGCAATTCTTAAGCCCCAACCTCCAGGAGCTGTTAACCTAAAAAGGTTTTTATCTGACTTTGATAAACTTTGTGGTCCCAGAGCTGGTACTTTAACACACAATTACGAAGCCGTGCAGAAAATAAGCAAGTCACCTTGGCAGTGGGTTTAGTCATGTCTTGGCTGCCTATTGAGGCAGCCAAGACTTGGCTAAAAATCACTGTTAAGCCACTGAACTCACAAGGTGTCGTGTATAAGAAAGTCTGGGAAATTTCCCAGTCGCCTGAGGGTTAAAAGAGACTTTGGGTTTACTTCCGTTAGACTTGATGTGTGAACAATGACTTTAGAAATCCCTACATTTATCAAATGTTTTTTAGCTGGGCATTTTAAACTCTACTTATTCTCAAATCAGGTGGATAACAGAGAGTGTGTAATCGCTTGCTGTACAACAATGGACCTCTGTTGAAATTTTTATTAAAACTAGTGGATGGACCCATGTAACGCCTAGTTTTTCGATACATGGTATTTCAGAGAATTTAAATCTCAATTTGGAGTTCTCTCTCTAAAACCATACAATATTCCACTGTTTTCCTGCAGTAAATACCTCTATCTTTTGACACAACTGCTGATTTTTGTAAGAAATGCAAAATATTGCCAACAAACATGATGATTTAGTTATGTTGGATAGAAATACATAAACCTGCTGAATTTCAAGTCAATCGGGCCTGTAGAGGCCAAGGAGATAGGGCATGTCACTCACTCATGACAAACAGAATAACTACAGCAATTATAGAATATAGATTCAATTTCTGTGTCATTCTTTACTCATTAAAATACTGGTCATCTGTACAAAGAATATGTGGGCATTGTAGAATGATGTACACCAACAAGTACTGTCAAGTTCAAATCTATTGAGAAAATAAAACAAAATTTTACACTGGCTATCAGAACACAAACCAGTTGTTTGTCAGTATTGGAATGAAGTAAAGTTTAGCCAAATGTTAAAACCGATGTTGCACATTTCAGACGACATCTACCCCAGGCATTGATTCCGGGGCCCTCACTGAGCTCTGTCAGCAAGGTAGATTTGTATTAATATATTTGCTGCTGAAAACTTTGCCATTAGGACGGACATTGATGTGCAGATTGTTAATCGAAACTCCCCCCCCCCCCCCCAACATTAGCAATTTTCTAGCCTCCACAGATGCATAACAAGTAGCACTCCTAGATTGCCAATTGTAATTGAACTGGTTTAAGATAAATTTGCTTTTGTGCCCAAAATATATACTACTCAAAGTTTGCAAAGCACCAAATATTTGACACATTATTGTAATATTTACTTGTGACATATTTGCGATATTTTTGGTGGATATGATTGAGGAATGTATCGAGATGGTCCCCAGTGTTTACATTAGCTCTCTTGGCAGGCAGACTTTTTGTGACAGTCATGAAAAGCATGTACCCCTTGATTTTCATGATGTTTTTGTGTACTGTCTACATGTACATGACATGTGTAGGGTACTCAATAACCCTTCTGATTTAATGATGGAATATGGCAAATGTAAATGTAAGAAGACATTTGTCTGAAGCAGAAATGTGGCGGGCTGTAGGGATGGTGGAGCAAGGGGCAACCCATTGTCAGGTTGGTGAAGCCCTTGGTGTGCACCATACGGTGATCACCAGAGCCTGGGCAAGATTTCAGCAGTATGACACACCAGTAAGATGGCATGGTGGTGGCAGAGACAGGGCAACATCTGCAGCTGAAGACCAGTTTTTGATCATTCTGGCCTGTAGGAACCGCTTTGCCATAGGAACCCAGCATCGCAGTGACATGCAGAATGCATCTGGGGTAAATGTTTCGATGCAGTCTATAAGGGCAAGGTTGCACGAAGGTGGTCTCCGATCAAGAAGACCATGTATTTGCATTCCGCTGTCCCAGAACCAACACCAGGCGCGATATGAATGGGCCATGGACCATGTTGGATGGACCAGAGAAGATTGGCGACCCGCACTTTTTACAGATGAGTCAAGGTACTGCCTAGATCTCACAGATGGGCGGTCTAGGGTATGGAGAAGACCAGGAGAGCAATTCCATGCAGCCAACATTGCTGAGCATGACCGCTATGGTGGAGGAAAGGTCAATCATGTACTGGGGCGGCATCAGATGGGATGGACGTGCAGAGCTCTGTGTCCTTGAACGTGGTACATTGACTGCACAATGGTATATTGATGAGATCCTGGATGTCCACGTCAGACTGTATGCAGGTGCAGTGGGTGATAGATTCATTCTGATGGACGATAATGCCCGTCCTCAAGTTGCCCATGCTGTCCGGGAGTACCGACAGAGGGAGGGGATTGAGCGTATGGACTGGCCAGCAAGATCCCCTGACCTCAATCCAATCGAACATGTCTGGAATGAGTTGCAGGTTGCAATTTCAGCCTGTCCAGTCCAGCCAAGAAATGCCCAGGAGCTTTGTTCCAGGCTGGTCCAAGAATGGAACAACATCCCACAAAGGACCAACAGGAACCTGATTGGGAGCATGAGAAGGCATTGTCAAGCTGTAATTAACAGTAATGGGTCTCATACTCGATATTGAAGCCATACCAGTTAATTCCGTCAACTTTTTGGCATATTGAAAAATTTCCTATTTTATCAAATATCCATTTTGCATGGTTATCGTATTCAAAAGTTAAAAAATAATGTCAAACACAAATAAAATGTTAATTTCTGTACTTAAGGGGACTTTGGTCAAATTTCAGGTAATTTTCTTCCAAGTCTACAAAAGGCCCAAAATTAATAACCCCAATAGATTATATACCAAAATGTTTGGAATGAAACATAGAACATGTGGAAACTGAAATTTGCCACGGAACTGCTGCCATGTGGTAGATAGCGCCGCCTGAAACTTTGCTATGGCATAAGTAACCAACCAGATTTTAGACAATAAAATACCTTAAATTTGTTGAATAGTTAAATTTTGCAATCCTTCTAGTACAGACTTGGAGAAATCTTTTTATCATTCTTACAAGGAACAGACCACAAGACAAATTGTTATTTTGGATGCCTACATTTCAAAAGGGCTGCCATTTTTCTTGTGTTTGTTTACCTTTTATGAAGTTCACCAAGGGTCAAATCCACACAGTTCAGAAGAATATGTATGGAGACATGAGAGAGTGCATCAATGAATGAAAGTGTCAATGACACTGTAGCTCAACTTGTCAAGACAAAGACATGTATAGTATGTGACACAGCAATGACAAACATCTAGGTAATGACCTGATAACAAAGGTACATATAAAGTATTGTAATGGTCTGTACATAAATAATGACCGTTGCCTGTAACAAATGTATAGGTAAAGTATTGTAAAGGTGGGTGACAGTCAGATGCTAAACTAGAAAAAAAATCTTTGAGTCCCAGAGTGGGTTTGACTGAACTGCAAAATATTTGTTCTCATAGCACAGTGATAACAAAGGCACCCCAAAACACACTCATTCCTGTCCCAAGGTGAAAACAAAGGTACCCAAGAAGTTTCGTGAAGATCAGTTCACAAGTATGAGCTGTGTAGAAGTTGTGACAAAAAACTGATTGGACCTAATTTTGGTACAAAATGGCCACTGGCAGCCATCTTGAATTTTGGACCGCACCCAGAAACACTTGTTCTCGTCCCAAGATGATAACAAAGGTACCCAAGAAGTTTTGTGAAGATCAGTTCATAAATACAGCCTCTAGCCTGAGCCGTATTGGCATGTGCACTTACAGTGTATAAGTAGCACTGAATAAATCAAAGTTCATCTAATTTGCATAATTTCTGCACAAGAAAAAAACCTGTACTATATGTGATGTACTCCATGTTACTAAACATTCATACAAAAATTTATTCAAATCAGAACTTTCATACAGAAGTTCTGTACAAAAGACTGATTGCACTAATTTTGGTACAAAATGGCTGCTGGTGGCCATCTTGAATTTTGGACCACACCCAAAAACACTCGTTCTCATCCAACGGTGATAACAAAGGTACCCAAGAATTTTTCGTAAAGATCGGTTCATAAATACGGCCTCGAGCCTGAGCCGTATAGAAGATGTGTACAAAAAACTGATTAGACCTAATTTCGGTACAAAATGGCCACTGGCAGCCATCTTGAATTTTGGACCGCACCCAGAAACACTCGTTCTCGTCCCATGGTGATAACAAAGGTACCCAAGACGTTTCGTTCATAAATACAGACTCTATCCCGAGCCGTATTGACATGTGTACTTACTGTGTGTAAGTAGCACTGGAAAAATCAAAGTTCATCTAATTTGCATAATTTCTGCACGAGAAAAAAACCTGTATTATATGTGATGTATCCCATGGTACTAAACAGTCACACAAAAAATTCTTCAAGTCAGCACTTTCATATGGAAGTTCTGTGCAAAAATCTGATTGCACCAAATTTTGTACAAAATGGCTGCCATCGGCCATCTTGAATTTTGGACCGGACCCAAAAACACTCGTTCTCGTCCCACGGTGATAACAAAGGTACCCAAGGAGTTTCGTAAAGATCGGTTCATAAATGCGGCCTCTAGCCCGAGCCGTATAGGCATTTGCACTTACAGTGCTGAAAGTAACACCAAAAAACATCAAAGTTAGTCTAAGTTGCATAATTTAGGCACGAGAAAAAAACCCGTATTATATGTGATGTATCCCATGGTACTAAACATTCATACAAAAAATTATTCAAATCAGAGCTTTCATATGGAAGTTCTGTACAAACAACAGATTTCTGCATCGTCGGTACAAAAAGGTGGCTGGCAGCCATCTTGAATTTCAGACCGCACCCAAAAACACTCGTTCTCGTCCCACTGTCATAACAAAGGTACCCAAGAAGTTTCGTAAAGATCGGTTCCTAAATACGGCCTCTAGCCCGAGCCGTATCCAATTGTTGACGGACAGACGGGCCATGGCATAAGCTCAAATTTGGCTTTGCCAAAGTTGAGATAAAAATGAAGAATGTCCAATGTGGCTTTTGTGAGTCTGCTGTGACCGTACCCCCCACAATACTGTGCCATTTTGCATGAGATCTGTATCAAATTGGTAAAATACGATGAGATTGATACACGAAACAAGAGGCCCCAGGGGGCCTGAGGGCGCTCACCTGACATGGTAGCCTAAATATCAACCCAGAGAATTGATTTCAACAAGTTGCATCTGCTCCTCCTAAGAAAAGCTTATACCAAATATCCAAAGATTCTGACCAGTGGATCTAAAAAAAAAGAAGATTTTTAAAGAATATTCCTCATATTGAACTAAGTTATAATTAGGGCTCCCACAGGGAGCCCATATATGAACCCAGGGACTTGGCTTTAACAAACTTGAATCTCATCCCCCTAAGGATGCTGCACACCAAATATCAAAACATTCCGACTGCTGGATCTGAAGAAGATTTTTAAAGAAAATTCCTCATTTTGAACTAAGTTACAATTCGAGCTCTCACAGTGAGTCCAAATATGAATCTAGGGCCATGGCTTGAACAAACTTGAATCTCAACCCCCTAAGGATGCTGCATACCAAATATCAAAACATTCCGACTGCTGGATCTGAAGAAGATTTTTAAAGAAAATTCCTCATTTTGAACTAAGTTATCATTCGGGCTCCCACAGTGAGCCCAAATATGGACCTAGAGACATGGCTTGAACAAACTTGAATCTCATCCCCCTAAGGATGCTGCATACCAGATATCAAAACATTCCGAATGCTGGATCTGAAGAAGATTTTTAAAGAAAATTCCTCATTTTGAACTAAGTTATAATTCGGGCTACCACAGTGAGCCCAAATATGAACCCAGGGACTTGGCTTGAACAAACTTGAATACCACCCCCATAAGCATGGTGCATACTCAATATCAAAAGATTCTGCCTGCTGGATCTTGAGAAGAAGATTTTCAAAGAAATTTGCCTGAAATGCAGTAAGTTCAAATTTGGGCTCCTATACTGAGCCCAAATGTACACCCAGGGAGGCGATTTGAACAAACTTGAATCAGATCCACCCCACAATGTTGCATACCAAATATCAAAAGATTCTGCCTGCTGGATCTGGAGAAGAAGATTTTTTTAAAGAAATTTGCCTGAAATGCACTAAATTCGAATTCGGGTTTCTATAGTGAGCCCAAATATGAATCCAGGTGGCCGATTTGAACAAATTTGAATCAGAACCACCCCACAATGTTGCATACCAAATATCAAAAGATTCTGCCTGCTGGATCTGGAGAAGAAGATTTTTGACGAAATTTGCCTGAAATGCACTAAGTTCAAATTCGAGCTTCTATAGTGAGCCCAAATATGAATCTAGGGAGACGATTTGAACAAACTTGAATCAGATCCACCCCACAATGTTGCATACCAAATATCAAAAGATTCTGCCTGCTGGATCTGGAGAAGAAGATTTTTGACGAAATTTGCCTGAAATGCACTAAGTTCAAATTCGAGCTTCTATAGTGAGCCCAAATATGAATCTAGGGAGACGATTTGAACAAACTTGAATCAGATCCACCCTACAATGTTGCATACCAAATATCAAAAGATTCTGCCTGCTGGATCTGGAGAAGAAGATTTTTTAATGTTTTTCCCATTGCCAAGTGTTAAAAAGAACTGACTCGGCACTTTTTCAAAGTCCTGAAAAAGGTACCTTGTGATCAAACCGATAGGGATTTTTTTTTAACCACTCTATTCTACTGGATAAAAAAAAGCTTTATACAAAATAAGAATTCTCTGTGCCATGTAGTTTTGGAGATATGGCAGTTATAAGGTTTTTCTTATTTTTAGCTCTCGAGGTTCCCATGGGGCAATGAGAAAATCTTTTTTTGCATCAATCAACTACTTATGACCCATTATCATCTCATATCAAATTTGGTTCAAATCGACCTCACGGTTCTGAAAATAGAAATTTTAGGCGTGGCCAAAATTTTTGCCCCTCCCATAACGAAGGCAAATAATGCCTGACAAACTTCTCTTGAACAAACTTGATTCTAAACCTCAAAAGGACTCTGTAGACCACATATCACGTCTCTGCTACTGGTGGTTCATAAGATTTTCAAAAAATTTGGCCATTTTTTCCCCACCCCTCTGTTCAATATGAGCCGAAACCTAATTTGCATAAAAATCAAAATGCCCCTATATAACCACTACTTACGTGAAATTTAATTAAAATGTGGCCAGTGGTTTAGGAGAAAGAGGCTCAAACACCACCTTCATGCAGGACGACGGACGGACGGACGATGGACGAAGAGTGATAAGAAAAGCTCACCCTGACTTTCAGTCAGGTGAGCTAAAAAGGGTGAACTGCCAAACTTCCTCATTAGTGTTATATGTGTCCATTTCTGGGGTTGCATGAGCAGTCACAGCTGCCAAGAGTGTCATTTGAATGTTCAAGTGTGGCCAAAACAAAAAAATATTACCTGTCCTGCATGCTGAATACTTTCACCAATTGGCTACACTTAGTTAGACATCCTGGCTTCCAATTCATTTATGTACATGATTTGGTATGCTTCATTTGTTTTGGAACTATCGGCCTTCCATAGTTTCTGTTTGGGGAGGTTTGACTGTTGTTTTCTCATGAGATTTAAGAACATTAATAACATATCTGCTTACCAATACTATTTTTATAGGCGGAGGGTTACCGGTCTGAACAATATCGGAATTGTGTTGGTTATTAAATTCATTTATCTAAACACTTATGACACGTTGTGGTCTCATTTCGGTAATTCATGTGAATTTTTGTCTGCCCAACAGATCTTTTCTATTTCTGTCCACAGAATGTGAACACACATAGATTTTCGCAACCTTCTGTTGCTAACAGCGCTCAAAATCGACGTTGATCCGTCTTATACACAATGCGGTCGTGCGAGGGAGATATTTAAATTTACGATGGTACGACATTTCTCTATATTTGGTGAACAGGAAGAAACTTTTCTGATAATTCTCCTTGACACTGGTCTTCTTTTTTCGTAGCAGACTTCATCAAGCCTTCTTTACATCACTAATATAGTTTGGCAACAGTAAAATTATTTTTTTGTAAATATACGATTGTGACGACTGTAATGTATGTTGATGTGAATATATTTTTGTTTTCAAATATAATTTTCCACTTTTATGTTCTGATCATCGTCAGCAACCAAATATTTGTAGTTCGAATTGGTGGCATATTAATCCCTTGCTGACACTTGCATTACATTGTACAGTTTTAGAATTCAACAGCACTACTATGGACTGTATCTCGCATTTATCACATTGTCAGTTATTTTCCTATGAATGTGTCGTGAGTTGTACATTACACTGCCTGCCAGATTTAAAAACAGCAGTGAAATGTTTGAAGTTTTCAGATCGTGGGAAATCAAATCATTTCACAACTTCACCCAAAACCCACGTGATCACAACAAATGTGTCGCACAAACAGAATGAAGCGTTTGTGGTCATCCATTTTCCCCACGTTGGTGATGAAATGATAAATATGCTTTCTCTTTTATTCACAACTCAGACATTCGAATTACCAATCTATTCCTTGTTAATCCTGATGGTTACTTATGCAGCTGGCAATTTCTTTGTCATCAAAAGCAAAAAAAATTTTTTAAATTTTTCGAAAAGTGGATAAATTCGGATTTTGTATACTTTTGTCAATGTTTTGGTATATAATATGTCGTTATTCACCGCTTTAATTCGTATTTGGGGCACTGTGAAAATTTACAAAAAAATGCCCAAAGTTATGTTGGACGACCCCTTAAATCAATAAAGATATAATTAAATAAAAAATATATACACTTTTCATCACAATATTTCAACTAAAATGGAAAACAGGTAGTTGGATGTACTTGGTGCTCAGAAAACTTTGAGTAGTATAGAAGCAATTAGATGAAAGTCATGTTCACCAAAAAACTTGAAACCAGAAACCAATCTTGATGTGTTTGGGGTGAGATGTTTTAAAGGTACCCTGTTATGGACTTTGTTCATTGAAGAGCTGAGTACATTTACTAATTAGGAGAACGGTTGAACCCTAACCATATGCTGACATTTCAATTACCCACTTTACACACCTCTATGTTCCCTTCTGAAGTGTTCTTTCTTAATTTTTTATCAATAGTTTTATTCTATTAGAGCATAACTATACCTAATCTATTGATTTATTTATTGGTGCTTAAGGTCACATACTTCTGCACAATGGCTAATCATGACCACAACATGGAGATAAAGCCAAGTTTAGTCAATCGTTTATACCCATGTTGCCAATTTCAGAGTCCTTCCACCCCTAGCATTGGTGACTGGGTTCTATTTTACCAGTAAAACAGAGCTTGTTTACCACAGTAAACAAAAACTGCTTCACTTCCCATGGATAAACTATACTTAATACAGTCTTTCACAGCAGGCACTAACATTATACAATTACTGACTTTCCTTGAGGTTGATCCAAGGAATTATCAACCTGAGAAAAGTAATCTTCACTGAGGCAGTAAGCCGAAGTGAATATTAATTTTCATGGGTTGATAATTCCTTGGATCCACCACAAAGAAAGTCAATCACTGTTTTATTATTATGACAGAAAAAAATCAGTTGCAAATTCCTTGCTTTATTACATATTTTTTGAAGATAAACAGCATATTCATTTGCAACAAAATAAATTTAATTTCAACATATAATATACGAGAAGCAAGGTGTATTAACTTATTTGTTGATATTGTAGTTAGCTATATTTGAACAGTTCGAAATACTGGAACAGAGAAATTAAAGGAAGGAGCAAGTTGGAAATACCATTTCTATTTTTATCGCAAAGAGTTATTTGGAATCATTTTATCAACCTACCGGCACTATTTACAGACAACAAAGACAGAGCGGTGAAATATCAACTCGATTTCAATAAAAATAGAACAGATCCACAATACTGGGGTATATCAACACTTCTGACGAGTGTTTTAGCCAATTAATTCACAGAATTTTTTCTGTCATATAATAAAATTCTGTATTCCTCACAAAGTATCTGCAATAAGTCAAATAACATTACTTGACTGAGGTGTCATACCTTTTTGTCACTCATGAGAAAGGTTCCACTGATATCTTGTAATAGAAAGTTCATTTTGACAAGAATATAAAAAGTTTAGTCATTTATGTATCAACAACAACAAAATAATAACTGTAACAATGTAACTTCCAACATACAAGTATTATGAGAATGAATCGATATTAAAACACTGTAAGGATAATTTTCCACCCCAAAGTTAGTTATTTACACATGTTGACAAAAAGCACAAGAAGCACTACTGGGGAACCTGCAAACTGAATAACAATTGCAAGTGAACAAAATTCAATTAACAGGAGTATACAGTGGAACCCATTGATATCCATTAATTGAATAATCCTAACTGCATAAAACTTCCAAATACCAAGCCATTTATCATATCTTAAACACAAATTTGACCTGTCGACTGCACATAAGTGAAAGAGTGAACCCCTATTGAATCAAAAATCTTGTGATGAATCGAAAATAACTCGGACCAAAACTGAATTCCCAATGTTTAAAGGTCTAACCTGCCTGAGTAAATCAGATATAAGCATTTCATCTTCTGTAGCTTGTTTGAAGGAGCTCCATGAGATCTGTCAAACAAGGTATAATAGAATAAATGCTCAGTTTAGAATACAGGAAAATCAACAATTTCCTGTTAACTGAATGCTTCTGTTAATAGAATATTTTTCACTGGCAATTAACAAGTTTCCATAGTATTTATTTATTGGTGTTCAGGGTGACTTTCAGCATAATTCTTTAGGGTGACTTTTCAGCATCTTTTGCAAAAACAAGTCTGCAACACAAGTATGGACCCAAGTATACCCAAACATTTATTTCTGCACTACAAACTTTGGAAGACTTCCATCTCGGGCGTTGCTTAATTTTTTGGGTAAAATAGAACTTGTTCACAATAAACCTGCACTACTCCACCTCCCTTGATGGTGATTTTCCTATCTTCTGGGGATACACTGAGGTTTAATTCAGTTATATCTATGATAGTGCTCATAGAAACCTGTCATACAAGATACGATACACATATATTAAATGCTTGTCCTAGCTCCGTTGATATGGTGGCTGAACATTTAGGGCATGTCGATTTGGTGTCAAAACTCTGAGATTGACTCAATAAGGGCCGACTTCAGAAAACTTTAGAGTTTTCAGTTCAGTCTTGCATCTAGCACAAAGCCTGACGGAATTCTTGCCGGACATAGGCCATAAAAAATTAAAAACTAAAGCAGTGTCATCCTCACAGATCTTCCATTAAATGAGATTCCTGTGTTTAAACTGGGATCAATATAACAGAAATCTGTTACAGTTGTGCATCGAATGTTAAGACAAATGATCCATGGGTAGACCTCACAATAAATACAGGGGCTATCATAGACAATTACAAATCAACACAAAAATAATTCCGAATTCAGTAATTGTCAAATCTCGGTCTTGGGACGTGTTGGAAATATGAATGGACATACTGGCAGTTTATTCCAATCTTTCACTGGAGTTGTCGATAGCTCAGTGGTGGCAGACATTTAGCATTAGGTGATTCAGTTTTGTAGCTCCGAGATCGATTTCCGTCAAGGCCAACTTCAGAAAACTTTAGAGCTTTCACTTCAGTCTCAAGACCTAGCACTCTGCCAGGTGGAATTTCTGCTTGACAAAGGAGATATAAATTAAAAACCCAAGCCGGGCATTCTCAAGTGTCTTCCACTGAGATTCCTGTTTAAAGCTGGAACCATAGACCAATATAATTTAAATGCTTATATTGGATGTATTAAGACCAAAAGGTCTGAAAACTTGGGGAATTGAGTGATTGTCAAAATATTACAAGTTTTTTTTATTCAATAAAGAGTAGAGTTCTCTATAGCCTATATTCAAATAACAGATCAAATCTGTACTGAAGATATGGTAAATGGCTTCATGTTTTGGAAGTCATATGAAATTAACAGGCTTATTGAATTGACCCTTCATCCAAAGAATCGGCCACATCTGCCTGTTCTGACATGAGGTGACCCTGGCTGTTAAAACTGTCTTTAAATCCCAATAATAAAAAAACAAAAACATCTGTCCATTTAGTGTTTAGTTTACAAATTAAGCAGGTGAAATAAGATTCTTTTTTAAAAACTTTCAACAAAACAATTTCAAGTGAGCCCTCAGTGGGATGAGCTTGTTGGTGTTTCTTGAACCTTCTTTCAGAAAGGCTTTAATAAAAATCCACTCCTCCAGACTGCATGTGGCACTAACAGAAACAAAGGTTGTCATCTTTCTGCAACATAAACACTTTCACTAACAGGAGTAACAAATAAAAAGCAGAAAAAAAACTTACTGTGCAAACTATTTTCATTTCATAAACAAACATACATCAAATAAATAATATTTTTATTAAAACTGGCAGATATTTTTCACATAATATTTCTTAGCATTTGGTATCAAATAGTGTTTCTTTTCAGCAGTCATATTATCACCTTGTCTGACAACAAATTTACTCAACTCCATAAACTTTAAACTTTTGCTGCAGTGCCATAATCCTTTCTACAAACTGACAAAGAACTTGGTGTATAATGCTTTTGTCGATGAAAGGCTTGTGTGAAAGAAATGGTTCTCTGCATGTAAACAGCACATTATTAGTCCCAAGGAGAAAACCCTCCGACATTCCAGGCAGATAAAAACCACCTCTACATAAATGAACACTATTAATCGCTAGCACTCTGGCAGTGCAATGGAAATTTTCTCCAATCACTTTGTTTTTCTCTTATTTAAATGTGAATATGACCAATTATATCTTGTTTGACAGAGCTCACTGAACTTTGTCAAACAAGGTAGATTTGTATTAATATCAATCAGCATTATGGGAAATATTTGCTGCTGAAAACTTTGCTATTAGGATGGACACTGATGTGCAGATTGTTAATCAAACCGAGACTTCCTCCGCAACATTAGCAATTTTCTAGCCTCCACAGATGCATAACAAGTAGCACTTCTCGAATGCCAATTGTAATTGAACTGGTTTAAGATAATTTGCTTTTGTGCCAAGAATATATAAGAAATTAAATCAAAGTCCTGTTCATCAAAAAACTTGTAACCAATCTTGATGTGTGTGGGGTGAGGTATTTTAGGTGAGGTGGGGGTAGATAGGAAGACCAAAAAAATCAGTAACAGCCTGGTGAAAGCTAATACAATTATCCTGGGCCAGAATTTGGTAATTAAAGGTTAATGAATGAGTCATGCTGACAGACATCTAAGTTTTCTACATCTTGGAGCAAGCTCCAAGCGTCTAATGTTTCTACATCTTAGACCTTAACTGTGAAATAGTAAGCACTACTGACCAGTTTATCAGCAAGAAATATAATCAACAATGAAGTGAAGAAGATTTTCCAGGCCTTTCTTTTTGTCAATTTTAAAAAATAAAATATATTTGGATTCTTGCAATTTACATGTATATCGTTCCTTGTGTACAAGACACCATCTGCAATTGTTTTGCACTGCAGATGGAACCTTATTGCACTCAGGGAGGATATGCACTGTCAGATAAGGCAGAGCCACTGAGCAAACCATAATTAAAAATTCACCCTAAAAATCCTATTTCCTTTTTACTTTATAGTTTAGCTTGTGACAATAAACAGCTGCGCCATGAGCGCATGATACGCCCGTTATTAATTACAAGAGGGAACCACACAATATGAGTATACATGTGTACTTGTCAGGTTACATATACTTGCCACCAAAAAATCATGAAAATTGCCCAAAGTCCAACATGCGGAAAATTGCCTATATTTTGATGAATCAAGTCCCATAACTCTGGAATGACAAATCGGACAGCGACACAAATCGAAAGGGAGATTCCTTCTATCAACATATACTTGCAACCAAAAAATCGTGAAAATTGCTCAAAGCATTTTCAAGTTATTGTGTTCGACATGTGAAAAATAAAGTCCCATAACTCTGGAATGACTAATAGAACGGCGACACCAACCGAAAGGGAGCTTCCTTCCATCAACATAAATCACCTACCAAAAAATCGTGAAATCTCTCAAAGCGTTCTCGAGTTATCGTACATCGTGTAAAAAATCAACAATTTTCTAAGTAATAAAGTCCCATAACTCTGGAATGACTAATCGAATGGCAACACTAAACGAAAGGGAGCTTCCCTCCATCGATATACACCACCTACCCAAAAATCACGAAAATCTCTCAAAGCGTTCTCGAGTTATCGTACAACGTCTAAAAAATCAACAATTTTCTAAGTAATAAAGTCCCATAACTCTGGAATGACTAATCGAACGGCGACACTAAACGAAAGGGAGCTTCCCTCCATCGATATACACCACCTACCCAAAAATCATGAAAATCTCTCAAACCGTTCTTGAGTTATCGTACGACACGTGACCGGACAGACAAACGGACAGCGGTATACCATAATACGACCCGTTTTTTCAAAATGGGCGTATAAAAATGAACCAAAAGTTGTGATATGAGATTTTTTCCCTTGCTCAGACTCACATTATGGATCTTTCCATCAGTGCTTCATTTAAAGTATTCAAGAAGAGCGAGGCCACAAAGGTCATCCCACACACCTGTGCCAATGAGCCAAGGACAGCGTTAATATAAGTTGCATAACTTGTTCGCCAATCCTTGTAAAAGAAATAAGATTAATAATAAATAGTGCTTCATTTCTGTCAATACATGGCGATTAAAAAATAATGCACCTACATTTATGTAGATTGGGGAGGAGCTAAATTCTCACTATAGATACTCATGGAAGTGATTTTGAAAAGTGTATGTTATTTACTTCACACATGTAACACAAGTCATTTATTGATCAGCTTCTCTGTCAGTTGCAACTATAACATGATGCATAGTGGTGGAAAGAACTTGTATGATAATTACAGGTCAAAAATATGTCATTCTGAGTTAAGGTAGGCAGACCCAGGAAGTTGAATTTTATGATTGGGAAAAAACACTTCAAGGCAGCAATATCACAGTATTTATTTTATTCATCTTCTCTGTTATACTCATCTCAGGTAAACCTGTTCTTGTAATACGAAATAGAGATGGGCAATATACCAGGGAGAAAAACAAGAGGCCCCAGGGGGCCTGAGGGTGCTCACCTGACAAGGTAGACGAAATATCAACCCAGAGAATGGATTTCAACAAGTTGCATCTGCCCCCTCCTAAGAAAAGCTTAAACCAAATATCCAAAGATTCTAACTGGTGGATCTAAAAAAAAAGGATTTTTAAAGAATATTCCTCATATTGAACTAAGTTATAATTCTGGCTCCCATAGGGAGCCCAAATATGAACCCAGGGACTTGGCTTTAACAAACTTGAATTCCCCCCCCACCCCCCCCCCCCCCCCCACCCCTCCTCCAAGGATGCTGCACACCAAACATCAAAACATTCTGACTGCTGGATCTGAAGAAGGTTTTTTTAAGAAAATTCCTCATTTTGAACTCAGTTACAATTTGAGCTTCCGCAGTGAGCTCAAATATTGACCTAGGGACATCTGAATCTTACCCCCCCCCCCCCTCCCCCCCCCCCCCACCCCCTAAGGATATTGCATGCCAAATATCAAAACATTCTGACTGTTGGATCTGAAGAAGATGATTTTTCAAGAAAATTTCTCATTTTGAACTACGTTACAATTCGAGCTCCCACAGTGAGCCCAAATATGGACCCAGGGACATGGATTAAATAAACTTGAATCTCACCCCCCTAAGGATGCTGCATACCAAATATCAAAACATTCCGACTGCTGGATCTGAAGAAGAAGATTTTTAAAGAAAATTCCTCAGTTTGAACTAAGTTATTATTCGGGCTCCCACAGTGAGCCCAAATATGAACCCAGGGACTTGGCTTGAACAAACTTGAAGCATGCTGCATACCCAATATCAAAAGATTCTGCCTGCTGGATCTTGAGATTTTTAAAGAAATTTGCCTGAAATGCACTAAGTTCAAATTCGGGCTTCTATAGTGAGCCCAAATATTAATCCAGGGGGCCGATTTGAACAAACCTGAATCTGACCCCCCTAGAGATGATGTATACCAAATAGGAAAGTATTCTGCCTGGTGGATCTGAAGAAGATTTTTTTGAATTTTGGAAAGAAATTCATGGGTTCTATCAGAGTTATGCCCCTTGTGGTGCCCCCTGTGGGTGCGGCAAGTTTATTTGTACAAGTTTGAATTGACATATGATAGGGAGCATGCACACCAAATTTGGTTCAATTTGATCCAGTAGTTTGTGAGGAGTAGTCGATAATGTTAAGTTCACGACAGACGGCAAGTGATTAGTTAAGCTCCCTTCGGCGAGCTAAAAAAAACGATACCGACATCATGGGGATACCGACAAAACAAACCCATCACTGAATACAGAAACTGTCTGAATTTTCAAATTTTCCTACATCTGCTACCTTTTAGGCCTTGTTGAGGCTTGACAGCAGCTGAAACGTTCTTTTTTATAAGAAGAGTGATTGGTTTTCTTTTCGGTTTTGTTAACCCGTAAGCAACTGGCCAATTGTCCTAAATTCCCACCAGACTACAATCTGTACATGTCCAGTTACTCAGCAGTGACTTCTAGAAATCACTGCATGGGTGATTTGTTTATCATCAGCAGGGCCTCCTAATGATCGTATGTTAAAGACAGATGTTCTGAGATCACACAAGGCCTTAAATATGTCTTTGAAGTTTATGGTGTATTAGGAACAAATTACAAAATTACTATAGATAGGATTTATGTTGGCAAAAGAATGCATATATTGAGCTCGTTGGCAGAGACATTTGTCACATGGTAGAATGCTACAAAAACAATTTTTTCTTTATTTTCCTGATATGAATTCCCCTTTGGTACAATCAGCAAATCTCAAGTCATGTCATAGACTGAATACCGAACTGATACTGTGCTATACCCCTCCTAAAAATACCGCAACTGATATTGAACTCAAAAATTCCAATACAGTGGAACCCTGTTAATTGAATAGCCACTTTGCCAATGAAAATTATTCAGTTAACAGGAGTATTCAATTAACAGGGATTGTGCCACTTTCTGTATTCTGGAGATAAACTTACCATTTATTCTATTATATCTTGTTTGGCAGAGCTCCATGAGCTCTGTCAAACAAGATATAATAGATTGAATGCCTGTACTGGATGTACTGAGGCCAAATAGGTCTATAAACAAAGAAAAATTGGGGAGAATCAGGACAGGTTACAAGATTTTTTAATCAATTAACAGGAGTTTACTCTATAACCTATATTCAATTAACAGGTCGAATTTGTACTAGAGGTATGGTAATTGGTTTTGTGTTGGGAAATTGTATTCAATTAACAGGGTTATTCAGTTAAGAGATATCCAGTTAAGTGGGCTTCACTGTACCACCCATCTCTGCTGCTAAAAAAATCAATAGTAGAGCACATCTAATAATTTCTATGCCACACCCCAGGCCTACCTCTAAGCCCAGGTTGACCAGAAGTGTGGTGTAAAAATTCTCCCTATTACTAATTCTTTAGCAGCATGAGAAAAAGTATACCTTGGTTGCAAATAAAGTGTATCATTCGTACGTGAGTATGATAGCAAACCTAAAAAATGAAGCATTGCTGCACTGAAGTAAATCTCATATAACATAGTTCACAGCTATTTCGGAGTAATTTGCCATCAACAAAATGCTAAATAGATGTTAAAAAATGAATGGAAGAGTATAATACCAAATGATGATAATTGAATTGGTGAACTGGTCTCAAATCAGATGAAATGGACTCAAATCGGACAATGAATATGGATAAAATGGACTCAAATCAGACAATGAATATGGAGTTCAATATACACTTATCATTCCAAATACAGCTGCACTCATCAAGTGTGAACCACATAAATGCAATTGTTGTTACAGGTTTACAGGAGAATTCTGTAAAACTGAGCAAAAAAATAGAATTGTTTTTGATAGTCCACACACTGGAACATTGAAATGAATGTGACGTGACATAACATTAAGATGAGTGTTTTGAAAACTACTTTCAACTTTGAAGAAACTACTGACAGAAATGAACCCTCAGGTCCCCAGAAAAAACTGAAATTCGATAGGGAGGGTGCTTCTCCTTCCATGATGGTTTCAATCCTGTACATTTGGTGGATCTGTGTTATGTGGATCAAAAGTTATTATCTGAAAACCAATTTTTGACCAAATTATATTTATTTTAACAGTCTCATGATCTTCGATCTTATGGTTGCAGACAACAAAAACTCTATGTTTGTAAAAAACCATTAGAAAGACAAGCAAAAGTTTCAGTGAAAGTCCCCCATGGTACAACCCGCAGGTCCACTGGCTAAAACTTTGCTTATCCATCTTATGTATTATTACTGGAACCAACAGTTCTTCTCAGAGCGGAAACTTCAAGCTGCACATGTTTTAGTGGTAATCAACTCTCCATTAACTGTACATACCATAGGGCCTTGTGAATCACACACTTTCGATTAAAATCGAATCTCAAATCAAATCAGGGTTGTCTAGGTGACCAATTGAGTGTGTGTGTGTGGGGGGGGGGGGGGGGGGCGGGAGAAGGGAGGGTGGTTGCTGTAAACCTGATTTGTTGTGATTGTGATGGCTCAAATCCTGACTGATAAAATATTCCAACTTCATCATCAAGGCATGCCTTTGGTGATGGCATACCTTAATGATGTAGCTGGAATATTATCCAGTCAGTAAGTGTTACAGTTCAAAAACAGAAACGGGTGCGTGAACTGCCCATACTATGAGCGGCACACGACTAGCCGCTAGCAAAAGCACATCATCGAGATTGCTTAGAAACTTTAAATTTGCTTCCAACCTTGGTAGTGACAGGTGAGACGGGAATTAGCATGGGTGGCAGCATGGGTGTTAATATAATGGAAATTACCCAGTCTTCACTTTCAGCATTATTTATGTATAATTTCCATCTGAACTATGGGACAACAAATATGACTGATGCAAAGCTATATTCCAGTTACAGGATTTGAAGGGAAATGAATCGGAAAGGCGATTTCGAATCGCACTGAACAACAACTTGATATTCAAAATCGAATCTCGAAGCTTCACAGGGGAATAACAACATACCAGTAACAATTCAATTTCAAACCAACACTACCTGCACTAACAGTGATCTCTCAGAAATGTTTTCTAAGGATCAGCATCAGGTAGCATTATTTTTTCATTGGATAAAAACACAATTTTACCCTTTATCCAACACAAATGATATCAAAATTTGTTACTTCAATGATTTTTTTAAAAAAGTTTTTCAAAAAATTTGAACAAAACCATATCATGTGAACCCTCATTGCCATTGGAATGAGCTCGAGGAGCTTATTCCAATGAGGGGGGGGGGGGGGGGGTCATCAAGGGCATGGAAGTTTTGAGAATTCAAGCACTTTCAGGAAACCATACAAATGCTGGATTTATCAGAAAATATAACAGTGTTAAAATGTTTTCAGTTTTGTAACCCACTGTGGTGAATCCTGAATGCAATATACTGTATTCTGCTTACAACAGCCTACCAAAGTAAGATTTTGGTATGCTTTCGGCCCTTCTCACCAAAACAATCCTTTATATTATAGTTCACAAGAGCTGTCCTTTTATACCCAAATTGTCATAGAATTTCTCGAAACATCAGTGAAAATAATTGCAAAATGGAAGTCTCGAACTCCTTACCAATTGTTCACTAATGATGTACTAAATTATATAAAAGCACAACAATTTCAGGGTTACGACACTGTTAATAATTTACACACATTTTGAAAATAGAAATGATAATGCAAAAAATCCGACTCCTAAATATCAAACTCATTATTAATCAGAAAGTTTCTTTTAGGTTTATAAGAAAACTGTACAGTCAAGTTGCCCAGTCAGGACTGCCTATTACAGTGGAGTCCACTTAATCGGATATCAGATAATAACCCTGTTAATTGAATATAATTTCCCAACAGAAAACCATTTACCATACCTCTAGTACAAAGTTGACCTGTTATTTGAATATAGGCTATACAGTAAACTCCTGTTAATTGAATAAAAAATCTTGTAAATTGTCGAGAAATTACCCAGACTCTCCCCAGTTTTCCTTTGTTTATAGACCTATTTGGCCTCAGTACATCCAATACAGGCATTTAATGTATGGTATCTTGTTTGACAGAACTCTGTCAAACAATATATAATAAATTAAATGCTAAGTCTATCTCCAGAATACAGGAAAGTGACACAATCCCTGTTAATTGAATAATTTTTTTCATTGGCAAAGTGGCTATTCAATTAACAGGGTTCCACTGTACTGAGTTTTCTTATGCAGACTGTACAGTCTATTTAAGGCAGCTTTGATTGAAATTTTTTCATTAAAATATATACACATTGTTTTACGATCGGATTTTGAAAGTTTGTGGTAAAAAATGACCGCATTTGTAAAGGATTGTTTTGGGAAAAGGGGCTAAAACTTGCAAAAATTTTGTCGTATCTCAATCCTGGTCCGTAAAGGCAGCCTTTTGGTCTATAGGGTTAAATGTATCAAAAGTGGCTATAGATGTGCAATGAAACAGAAGGTAGTAAGTTCTTTTACTGATTGTGACCAATAATGAAATCTAGAGCTGAAATGGTTAGAGGGTTTTCTTCATCGAATAATCAGAATTATCTTATGCATTTATATTTTTTTTATTTGTTGAGGTTTAATGCCACTTTCAACAGCCAGGATCACCTTGTGTTGGACAGTTTTACAGGCGGAGGAAGTTGGAGTACCCAGAGAGAACCACAGAGCAATAGCAAGCAACTGTCAGCATCCCCAACATACTAACTCCACACAAGCAGGGTTAGCATTGGTTGAAGGCAAGTGCACCATCGACTTGTGGTATGCCTTAGTACACAACACCATCGTGCACCCACGTAATTATTTCAAGAGCAGTTGCACTGAAATGTAAGTTTTCAAAAGTGGCTCAAAAAAGTGAGTGAAAACTCAGATTTCTTTGTGGCCAAGAATGAGATTATTCTGGTACCACCTCAAAACACAATATATGTTCTTACAATTATCAATGTTGTGAGGTTTCAACCATTTATCCAATGCTGAGGATATCAAGATTTTATCATTTTAAATATTACTTTTTCTAATTTTTTTTTTTTTTTTTTATCACTCCCCCCCCCTCCCCCCCCCCCCCCCCATCATTCATATTATGTAACCCCTCAGTGAAATGAGCATGACAAGCTTATTCCAATGAGATGTCACATGATATGGTTTGGCTAAAAAAATCTGAAAAATTAGGCTTTTTTCTTCAACTGCTCAATCTGTATATTTCATAAACAGAGGCAGCTGATTAGTTAGGTAAACGGTTAATTAAAACCCCAAATGCCATAACCGGCAATATCAATCATAAGTTAATGTGTGAAGCATGTCACTTCTGGAGAGATATTTGTTTATATCTACCATGACATCAGATGTTAAAAACTTATAAAAAATATTTGTTAGACATTTCCTGTGATCTTACAAAGATGGCCAATAAATAATAAAGTAGAATTAATAAGTACTATGATCACAAAAACGGACAGCAAATTTTGCCTGTAAACAACCCAGTCAAAAATTTTCCATTCACTATTCTAACAATAACAAGAGACCTCGGGGGAGGGGTCCTGAGGTGGTCACCTGACAATGAGGGGTCATAACCTATGTTTTTGAGACAAAAATGAAAACAAGAGGCCCCACAGGGCCTGAAGTGCTCATCTTGTACAGAACACAATTTAAACAGAGTCCAAGAATGAGTCTACATTAAGCAAGCCATCTCCATAGGCTACACTGTCAATCCTTGAGTCCCTCAGGAGTGACAAAAATAATCTGGGCATCATGCCTTTTCTTCAGTTGATCATAAGTAAAATGTAGAGCTCCCCTATGAAGCCCCTTGATACAACCTATGTGGATTAATCTTAGTACCTCTAGAGGGTACTGAATACAAAATTTTTAATTCTTCAGCAAAATGGCCAATTCCGGCTCCCATAGAGAGCCCAAATATTAACCCAGGCTCTTGATTTGAACACAGTTAAATCTGACTTCCCTAGAGGTGTTGTGTACCGAATATGAAAGCATTCTGACTGTTGGATCTGAAGAAGAGAAATTGTAAAGAAATTTCTTCGAATTGCACTAAGTTCAAATTTGGGCTACCATAGTGAGCCCAAATATTAACCTATGGATCCGATTTGAACAAACTTGAATCTGACTCCCCTAGAGATGTTGTATACCAAATGTGAAAGCATTCTGACAAGTGAATCTGAAGAAGAAGATTTTTGAAGAAATTCCCTCATATTGTACTAAGTTAAATTTCATGTTCCCATATGGAGCCCAAATATTAACCTAGGCACTCGAATTGAACAACCTGGAACCTGACCCCCCTAGAGATGTTGTATACCAAATATAAAAGCATTCCGACTGGTGGAGCTGAAGAAGAAGATTTTTAAAGAAATTTCCTCATATTGCACTAAGTAAAAATTTGGGCTACCATAGTGAGCCCAAATATATACCTAGGGATCTGATTTGAACAAACTTGAATCTGGCCCCCATAGAGATGTTGCATACCAAATATCAAAGCATTCTGACTGATGGATCTGAAGAAGATTTTTTTAAATTACCCTCCATATTGAACAAAGATAAAATTTGGGCTTCCATAGGAAGCCCAAATATTAACCTAGGGACTTGGTTTGAACAATCTAGAATCTGACCCTCATAACAATGATGTATACCAAATATTAAAAGATTCTGACTGGTGGTTCTGAAGAAGAAGATTTTTAAAGAATATTCCCCATATTACCCTATGTTAAAACTTCGGGCTCCTGTAGAGAGCCCAAATATGAACCAATGAGCTTTATTTCAACAAACTTTTATCTGACCCCCCTATGAATGCTGTATACCAAATATCAAAAGATTCTGATGATTGGTTCTGGAGAAAAGGTTTTTTTAAATTTTTGCAAATATGCTGACTCAGCATTTTTTCGATGCCCATTACAGAACACTCTAACATAACCGATGACAATTTTTTTTTACCATTCAATTCTACTGGTCATAAGGATACTTCATACCAAATAAACGCTCTCTGTTCCGTGGGGTTTGGGAAATATGGGCGTTTGAAAATATTTCTATTTTTAGCTCCCAGGGTTCCCATGGGGATGCAGGAATTTTTTTTTTTTGCATGGGTCAAGTACTTATGACCCAATACTACCACAAACCAAATTTGGTTCATACCAGACCATCGGTTCAGAAAATAGAAATTTTGGGCGGGACCAAAAATCTTACCCCTCCTATTACAAAGCCAAATATTACTTCACGAACTTCGTTTGAACAAACTTGATTCTACACCTCATATGGAAGCTCCATAGCAAATATCAAGTCACTGTACACACTGGTTCTTGAGAAGAAGATTTTAAAAATATTTTGGAGCATTTTCCCCCACGCCCTCCCTATGGGGTTGGGCATGCTGAGTTGAACAAAAATGAAATGCCCCTTTGGGACCATCACTCACACAAACTTTCACTTGAATTGGCCCAGTGGCTTTGGAGGAGAAGACCAAAACATGGTGTTGACGGACGACGGACAGAGAGCGAAGAGATTAGCTCAGCTTCACTTTGTCAAGATGAGCTAAAAATAATTGAAATTAATTGGACATTTTTGAGAATATCGATGGCTGGTTTTGGCCGTTACACTGGGTAAAGTGTTAAAAATGTCTTCTACCTCATTCTTCTAAATTCCTGGAAAATGGTGCTTCTAAAATGCTCTGCAATAAAATTATGGTACTTACAGAATGACACCCAGTTAAATAATGCCTGAACTCTAATTCCTCATTTATCGATTATCCATTATTTATGTTCGTTTTTCAACTAAAACAAGTGCAAAAGAGATGTTTCAATTGTCTACTATTACACAGGTAAAAATGATACAGAGCAAACTTCAAGGACATTCAAGGAGTCTGATGGATTTTCCAGTACTTTTCAAGTACATTTTCTGAATTTTCAAAAGTCAAGATTAAGATTGAAATTCAACTTTTCAAGGATGTGCACACCCTGATTGATGCATAACTGAACGAAGTTCATTGACGGTTGTTGCCAACGGCAACATTTTTTGATGGAAATGGAAGATAATTGATAGTTACCATCTAGAGGTAATCCCAAATAAACATACCCAGTTTCAAACCGATCTGATCATAAATGTGCCAAACTGAATATATTGATGCCTAACTAAACTAAGTTTAAAGGTCGTTGCCAGCTGCAACATTTTTGCTGCAAATGGAAGAAAATCAATAGTTCCCATCTACAGGCCACACCAAACAAGCATACCAAGTTTCAAACTGATCCAATTATAAATGTGCCCTGCAGGGTGTGCCAAAGGGAAATACCGATGCATAAGTGCACTTAGTTCATCAAAGGCCGTTGCCAGAAATGGAAGACAAGAGGCCCCAGGGGGCCTGAGGGTGCTCACCTGACATGGTAGCCTAAATATCAACACAGAGAATTGATTCCAACAAGTTGCATCTGCTCCTCCTAAGAAAAGCTTATACCAAATATCCAAAGATTCTGACCAGTGGATTTAAAAAAAAGAAGATTTTTAAAGAATATTCCTCATATTGAACTAAGTTATAATTCGGGCTCCCATAGGGAGCCCATATATGAACCCAGGGACTTGGTGTTAACAAACTTGAATCTCACCCACCTAAGGATGCTGCACACCAAATATCAATACATTCCGACTGCAGGATCTGAAGAAGATTTTTAAAGAAAATTCCTCATTTTGAACTAAGTTATCATTCGAGCTCCCACAGTGAGTCCAAATATGGACCTAGGGACATGGCTTGAACAAACTTGAATCTCACCCCCCTAAGGATGTGGCAAACCAAATATCAAAATATTCCGACTGCTGCATCTGAAGAAGAAGATTTTTAAAGAAAATTCCTCATTTTGAACTAAGTTATCATTCGGGCTCCCTCAGTGAGCCCTAATATGGACCTAGGGACATGGCTTGAACAAACTTAAATCTCACCCCCCTAAGGATGCTGCATACCATATATCAAAGCATTCCGAATGCTGGATCTCAAGAAGATTTTTAAAGAAAATTCCTCATTTTGAACTAATTTATAATTCAAGCTACCACAGTGAGCCCAAATATGAACCCAGGGACTTGGCTTGAACAAACTTGAATCTCACCCCCCTAAGCATGGTGCATATCCAATATCAAAAGATTCTGCCTGCTGGATCTTGAGAAGAAGATTTTCAAAGAAATTTGCCTGAAATGCACTACTAAGTTCAAATCTGGGCTCCTATACTGAGCCCAAATATAAACCCAGGGGGCCGATTTGAACAAACTTGAATCAGATCCACCCCACAATGTTGCATACCAAATATCAAAAGATTTCGCCTGCTGGATCTGGAGAAGAAGATTTTTTAATGTTTTTTCCATTGCCTACAGTGTTAAAAAGTGCTGACTCGGCACTTTTTCAAAGTCCTGAAAAAAGTACCTTGTGATCAAACCGATAGGGATTGTTTTTAAACATTCTATTCTACTGGATAAAAGTAAGCTTTATACAAAATAAGAATTCTCTGTGCCATGTAGTTTTGGAGATATGGCAGTTTTAGGGTTTTTCCTATTTTTAGCTCCCGAGGTTCCCACGGGGCAATGAGAAAAATTTTGTTTGCATCAATCAACTACTTATGACTCATTATCATCTCATATCAAATTTGGTTCAAATTGACCTCATGGTTCTGAAAATAGAAATTTTAGGCATGGCCAAAATTTTTACCCCTCCCATAACGAAGACAAATAATGCCCGACAAACTTCTCTTGAACAAACTTGATTCTGAACCTCAAAAGGACTCTGTATACCACATATCAAGTCTCTGCTACTGGTGGTTCATTAGAAGATTTTCAAAACATTTGGCCATTTTTTCCCCACCACTCTGCTCAATATGAGCCGAAACCTACTTTGCATAAAAATCAAAATGCCCCTATATAACCACTACTTACATGAAACTTAATTAAAATGTGGCCACTGGTTTAGGAGAGTGAGACCCAAACACCACCTTCACAACGTACGACGGACGAAAAGTGATCAGAATAGCTCACCCTGACTTTCAGTCAGGTGAGCTAATAATCGATAGCTCCTATCCAGAGGTAACCCCAAACAAGCATACCAAGTTTCAAACCAATCTGATGATAAATGTGTCCTGTAGGGTGTGCACACACAGCGACATCATGATAGCATCTTGCCTTCAAAGTATTGTGCACGCAAGTGTTTGACACAAGACCGAGGCAAGGTACAGTGTTTTCAAATAAACAAAAGCAAGTCATTTGTGCTTCCTCTGCAAAGATAAACACGGTGATACTTAACCAGTCCATTACAACAATCACTTAAAATGTTAATTTATTTCATGTGCTGAGGTGCGCTAATTTTAACACTTCCTGTGATAAAGTGAGACGTGCGAATGCACACTTCACTTTAGAATATGAGGACAGCCAATTATAATATTATCAAGACACCACAGAGTCTGTTTCATTTTAAAGTTGCAGAATAACACCCGAAATGTCCGCTGCAATCGCGAATAAAGCATCTGCTGATAAACTGCCATTTTGGGTGTAATTTTGCAATTCAGACTCAAAAGAATATCAAAGCATATATTTCAGTCACAACTGTTGGAAGAATTTGGTCCTAAAAATTAACTCAAGCACAAATTCAGTGGTTAAGAGCACTGAACTTTGAACCAAAAGGTCGACACTTAGATTCTGACCAGGGATATGTCCTTAGACAAGACACTTAATCCCGATTGTCAACAAGTGGGCACAGTGGCTCTGCGTACATAAGCTTTCTGCACCTCAATGGTGACTTGCTTCCAAGTGCACCATAACTATGCTTGTGCAGAGTTAGTAAATAGAGGAGTCTGACAGTTGCTAGTTGCTTGTCACTGCTTGGTGTTTCTCTCAGGGTTGACCAGCTAAGTTCCTCTGCCCATAAAAACTGTCCAACATGATGTGACCCTGGTTTTTTAAAGTGTTTGTATATATATTCCAATAAAACAAAAACACAAACTTTTCCCAGATAAAAGGGTGTTTTTGCACTGGGCAGGAAAATCCAACAGTATTACTTGTTTACTCGAGAATCTATTTTTCTGTGATGGTAAAACTTGGAGGGTTTTGCCTTTAGTTTATTTCATGAGATTTTACCATTAGCTGTGAAAAACAGTGATGTAACACTCTACTGGAAAGGGTTCTGTGAGCCCTTCATACAGTGTATTACATCATAGCATATCATCGGCTTATGAAAAAACTCAATGCAATAAATTCTATTTTTGTAGATTGCTCATCTCAGCCCCCTTTCATGTCACCTTAACCCTTTAACCAACACACGAAATCAAAATTTATTATTTTAAGTATTATTTTTTCAAATTTTTCAGAAAATTTCAACAAAATCATATCATGTTACCCTGCAGTGGAATGAGTTAAACATGCCTGTTCCAATGAGTGATCACATGATATTGTTTTGCTGAAATTTGTTTTTCAACTGCTCAACTTGTTTACTATGTTGTGAAAGGTTAGTTTGTAATCTGCATAAGACTGAAGTAATCAACCAAGCGATCCATGAACTGTAAATTTATTGGTTTATAGTGGATAAGCAAGTAAGAGCATGCCATCAACTTGTCAGGTGGCCATAAACCAAATTACCCTATGTTTACCATACACAGCAAACACAAACAAGAATAATGTGTGAAAGTGAAATAATGTTGATAAAACTCTGAAAAATTAAAAGCATAATATATATATACGGCATATGAAATGATTTTTTTTTACAGCAGTTAAAAATCTGAATCAAAATAATTTAAAATTTACAACCTGTACAAAATTAAAAATGAATGCAGAAAAAATGGTTGAAAAATATGAAACGAATGATCCTATGTGTATCAAATCTTTTCTCACAAAACAAAACAAAACAATTAAGCTGATGTTTCTCTAACAATGAAGAAAAGTTCCTGACACACATTCTTGATTTGCTTCCAGAAAGACTTTTTTTTAATAGCCAGTATGCCATTTAAATTTACTCCACAATGATCATTTTATCCCCATCAAGTTTCATTAAACTGAAATTTCGCAAAGTTCATATGAGAGCTTCGTTTAACTTCCATAACATCTGCCAAACAATAGCCCCTTTACAGCAGTCATGACTTGATGTAATGAAAGTGTCAATGACACTGTAGCTCAACTTGTTAAGACATGTACATGTATAGCATGTGACACAGCAATGACAAACATCTAGGTAATGACCTGATAACAAAGGTACATATAAAGTATTGTAACGGTCTGTACATAAATACTGACCGTAGCCTGTAACAAATGTATAGGTAAAGTATTGTAAAGGTGGGTGACAGTCAGATGCTAATCTAGAAAAGAAATCTTTGAGTCCCAGAGTGGGTCTGACTGAACCCCAAAATATTTGTTCTCATAGCACAGTGATAACAAAGGCACCCCAAGACACACTCGTTCCTGTCCCAAGGTGAAAACAAATGGACCCAAGAAGTTTCGTGAAGATCAGTTCATAAATACGAGCTGTATAGAAGTTGTGACAAAAAACTGATTGGACCTAATTTTGGTACAAAATGGCCACTGGCAGCCATCTTGAATTTTGGACCGCACCCAGAAACACTCGTTCTCGTCCCAAGGTGATAACAAAGGTACCCAAGAAGTTTTGTGAAGATCGGTTCATAAATACAGCCTCTAGCCCGAGCCGTAAATACAGCCTCTGGCCCGAGACGTATTGACATGTGCACTTACAGTGTATAAGTAGCACTGAATAAATCCAAGTTCATCTAATTAGCATAATTTCTGCACAAGAAAAAAACCTGTACTATATGTGATGTATTCCATGTTACTAAACATTCATACAAAAATTTATTCAAATCAGAACTTTCATACAGAAGTTCTGTACAAAAGACTGATTGCACTAATTTTGGTACAAAATCGCTGCTGGTGGCCATCTTGAATTTTGGACCACACCAAAAAACACTCGTTCTCATCCCACAGTGATAACAAAGGTACCCAAGAAGTTTCGTAAAGATCGGTTCATAAATACGGCCTCTAGCCTGAGCCATATAGAAGTTGTGTACAAAAAACTGATTAGACCTAATTTCGGTACAAAATGGCCACTGGCAGCCATTTTGAATTTTAGACCGCACCCAGAAACACTCGTTCTCGTCACAAGGTGATAACAAAGGTACCCAAGACGTTTCGTGAAGATCAGTTCATAAATACAGACTCTAGCCCGAGCAGTATTGACATGTGCACTTACAGTGTATAAGTAGCACTGAATAAATCCAAGCTCATCTAATATGCATAATTTCTGCACGAGAAAAAAACCTGTATTATATGTGATGTATCCCATGGTACTAAACATTCACACAAAAAATTATTCAAATCAGCGCTTTCATATGGAAGTTCTGTGCAAAAATCTGATTGCACCTAATTTTGTACAAAATGGCTGCCATTGGCCATCTTGAATTTCGGACCGGACCCAAAAACACTCGTTCTCGTCCCACGGTGATACCAAAGGTACCCAAGAAGTTTCGTAAAGATCGGTTCATAAATACGACCTGTTTGTCTTTTCTGAATTGGTTACGTTTTCCAGATGCCAACGCCATTGATTAGCTGTGTTTAAACACATCTGTCCCAAACATGCATAGTTGTGAACCTTTGGGGAATTTTGCAAGTGCGAGTGCACATTTTTGCACCCATGAAATTTACTCACATGAAGGACTATAACCTATGGATCCGATTTGAACAACCTTTAATCTGACCTCCCTAGAGATGTTGCATACCAAATATGAAAGCATTCTGACTAGTGGATCTGAAGAACATTTTTGAAGAAATTCCCTTATATTGTATAAAGTTAAATTTCAGGTTGCCATGTGGAGTCCAAATATTAACCCAGGTACTCAAATTGAACAAACTTGAATCTGGACACCCCCCCCCCCCCCCCCCCCCCCCTCCACTCCCCCCAGAGATGTTGTATACCAAATATAAAAACATTCCGACTGGTGGATCTGAAGAAAATTTTTAAAGAAATTTCCTCATATCGCACTAAGTAAATATTTGGGCTACCATAGCGAGCCCAAATATATACCCAGGGATCTCATTTGAAAAAAACTTGAATCTGACCTCCCTAGAGATGTTGCATACCAAATATGATAGCATTCTGACTTCTGGATCTCCCCATATTGAACAAAGTTAAAATTTAACCTAGGGACTTGGTTTGAACAATCTTGAATCTGACCCTCATAACAATGATGTATACCAAACATTAAAAGATTCTGACTGGTGGTTCTGAAGAAGATTTTTAAAGAATATTACCCATATTACCCTTTGTTAAAAAATTCGGGCTCCTGTATTGAGCCCAAATATGAACCAATGGGCTTTTATTTTAACAAACTTGTATCTGACCCCCATATGAATGCTGTATACTGAATATCAAAAGATTCTGATGATTGGTTCTGGAGAAAAGATTTTTTAAAAATTTTTGCAAATACGCTGACTCAGCATTTTTTCGATGCCCATTACAGAACACCCTAACATAACCAATGGCAATTTTTTTTTATTTTTTACCATTCAATTTTCCTGGTCCTAAGGATACTTCATACCAAATAACAGCTCTCTGTTCTGTGTGGTTTGGGAAATATGGGCGTTTGAAAATATTTCTATTTTTAGCTCCCAGGGTTCCGACGGAGAAGCGGGAATTCTTTTTTGCATGAGTCAAGTACTTATGACCCAATAATACCACGTACCAAATTTGGTTCAAACCGGACCATCGGTTCAGAAAATAAAAATTTTGGGCCGGGCCGAAAATCTTACCCCTCCCATTACAAAGCCAAATATTGCTTCACGAACTTCGTTTGAAAAAACTTGATTCTACACTTCAAAAGGAAGCTACATAGCAAATATCAAGTCATTGTACACACTGGTTCATGAGAAGAAGATTTAAAAAATATTTTGGCACATTTTTCCCCACTCCCTCCCTATGGGGCTGGGCATGTTGAGTTGAACAAAAATGCAATGCCTCTTCGGGACCATCACACACACAAACTTTTCACATGAATTGGCCCAGTGGCTTTGGAGGAGAAGACCAAAACATGGTGTTGACAGACGACGGATGGACAGCGATGAGATTAGCTCAGCTTGACTTGGTCAAGATGAGCTAAAAATTTTAGTCTTTGCAGAAAACTTGTAATGTGTTTAAAGTGGCCCTTAATGAAAAGCGAAATGCTAAAAAATTTGTTCTATTTCTGTACTTTTGGCCTGACTGTGAAATCTGCATACCTGTGAAGTGATTCATAGCTTAGTCAACTTCAATGTGATCAGCAGTTTTAGTCAATTAAAAATTCCACATAAACTAGTCGTTAACATTAATATTACAAGCTGTCAATCAACCTGTGAAATGCAGGCATATACGAATGTTGCATATTTGATTTCAGCCAGAATTTGTCAGCAGCTTACAACATGAACATGAATTACTCACTCGTTGCAACTCAGATGATTCAGTCACCTGATTTGCATCAGAAATTTTGAGGGAAAACAAATTGGTGAATTACTGCATATCTATTTTTAATCAGAATCATTCTGCAAAATTGTATTCAGTTTTGACTTGAACGAGAAACAAGAGGCTCTAAAGAGCCTGTAATTGCTCACCTGGCAGAACAGAAAAGGAAATTGTGATTTCCCTTAGGATTTCTATGGTAACTATAAGCCGCAGTTGTGACAATGTTTGCAACCTGATACACGTTGCATGAGGATTGCTGGTAGAGGGTGTCCCAGGCATCAATAATGTGAAGTTTCAAAACATTTGGGCTTGTAGTTTCAGAAGAGAAGATTTTTCAAAATTGACCAATCAAAATCAAAGAATGCCTCTGACAGCCTTATTTTTCAATGGACGGAGACAAAATGAGGATCGTTTGTAGAGGACCTTAGATAGACCATTCCTACCAAGTTTGGTTCATCTTCATCTACAGCGAATAAGATGAAAATGTGATTTCCCTTAGGGTTTCTATGGTAACTATAGGCCAGAATTGCAGCCATGTTTGCAACCTGATCAACATTAAATGAGGCTCGTTGGTAGAGGGGGTCCCAGTGATTGAGCACGCAAAATTTCAAAACATTTGGCCTTGCCGTTTCAGAGAAGATTTTAGAAACTCCACCAAGCAAAATCAAAGAATGCCTCTAGCGGCCATGTTTTTCATCTGACGGGAACAAAATTGTTGAGGACCTCCCATAGACCATTCCTGCCAAGTTTGGTTCACACCGGCTCAGCAGTTCCAGAAAAGATGAAAATATGATTTCCCATAGGGTTTCTATGGTAAGTATAAGCCACAATTGTGGCCATGTTTGCAAACCGATCAACATTAAATGAGGATCTTTGGTAGAGGGGGCCCCAAGTGATTGAGCATGCAAAGTTTCAAAACATTTGGCCCTGTCGATTCAGGGGAGAAGATTTTCGAAAATCCACAACAAAAATTAAAGAATGCCTCTGGTAGCCATGCTTTTCATCCAACGGGAACAAAATCAGTATCGTTGTAGAGGACCTCCCATAGGCCATTCCTGCCAAGTTTGGTTCACACCGGCTCAGCGGTTCCAGAGAAGATGAAAATGTGAAATGTTTACGGATGATGACGGGTGCCAAGTGATGGCAAAAGCTCACATGGCCCTTTAGGTCAGGTGAGCTAAAAAGAGCAATGCAAAGCGTCGCATATACGCCTTCCAGTAATACAAGGGATAGCATATGCTACGTGAAGTGGAGGAAGCATTTTTCATGGTTAACAAATTTGTAATAAAAACAAAGTATTTGTAATTAAAAATGCATGAGATAGTATCTAAAAAAAAACCCAAATGGTATAAATGTCTGCAACTTTGAACGCACAAATGAGAATACATGCAGACAAACTTCGTTAACCCTTTACCTAACAGGAAAAGCAGATGACACTTGCAAAAAAAATTCTTGAATAACCAATTTTTTTCACTTTTTGTCTCAAAAACATAGGTTATGACCCCTCATTGGAACGAGCTCAATGAGCTCATTCCAATGAGGGGTCATAACCTATGTTTTTGAGACAAAAATGAAAAAATAATGAAAATTAATTGGCGATTTTTGAGAATAGCGCTGGCCAGTTTTGGCTGTTACATTGGGTAAAGGGTTTTAAACTGCACCTGCATATCCATTCACAATGGAGGATATCAAATTATTAAATTTTCTGCTGCCATTCAATAAATATTATGTCCATGCACAAAAAAAACAATGCAGAAAGTTCCTAGGGACAGGGGATAACTGTGGTAAGTGTGTAGACAAAACCCACAATATGTGGATTAGTGCTGAAACGGTTAGCCGGATAACTGGTTTGCAACTAGTTGTCGGCATAACCGGTTGGAAAATCAACCAGATAACCTCTATAAATATAGTTTATAGCATAGATTTGGAAAAATAAATAGTATTTGACAGCGAGATGTTAGAATTCTTTTGCTGATGCAAGCATTGTCAAAGCTACAAAACATTTGTCGATTTACAATGATGTGTACTCGATGTAATAAGAAAGGGTTAAGATGTTGGAATTTTGAATGAACAATTATTTCGGTCACTTGGGCTGTCAAGTCGCAGATAAATGTTTGTAACAAACTGCCAAAAGTCGAATGCACTGCAGGTTGTTTTCTGCGTGGGGAACAGTGAGCATGTGCCTGTCAATGTAACAGTCTTCTACAGACAAATTTAACATTCTTCTCTTTGATGAGGTGTTGTTAATAGCAGGTTATAATGCTGAAAAACGCTCAGTGTGAGTAATGGTGCTTCCAAAATAAACTGACTGTTTGGTACTTTACTATCGCGTTTCAGAAAAAATGTGTACATTTTATTGAACTGTTTAAAAGTATGAACGTATGTTATAAAAAAAAATATTTTAATATCTTGTATTTTAAAATTTGTTTTTCAATGGTCAGTGTCAGACAATGATGCATATAATAATTTCTTACAACACTCTTTTCATGACACACAACATATTCCCGCCAGAAATTTCATTGCAATGAATAGGTAAATGTAAATGTAGAACTGTTTGTGACATTTGTCTTAGCAGTGAACAGAAAAAGATACTCAAAAAATGCCGATAGGATCACCGATCCAATGTTGTGACAGCACAAAAGTGGGTTTAATCATTATCAACTTATCGTCCGGAAATCAATTGTTTACAATTTACTATGTGAAGGTCACTGTGACCTTGACCTTTGACTAGTGATTCTGAAATGAATAGGGCTCTTTCTTGCACCAATGCCAACCTACCTATGAAGTTTCAGGAACGTGGGTGGAAGTTATCATCCGGAAACCAATTGTTTATGATTTATTTACTATGTTGAAGGTCACTGTGACTTTGACCTTTCACCTAGTGAGTCCAAAATAAATAGGGTTCTTCCTCTCAAGAAGGCCACCCTATATATGAAGTCTTATAAATGTGGGTTGAACCATAGTCAAGTTATCATCTGGAAACAATTGTTTATGATTTACTATGTTCAAGGTCACTGTGACCTTGACCTTTGACCTAGCGAGTCCAAAATAAATAAGGTTCTTCCTCTCACTGATGCCAACCTACGTATGAAGTTTCATGAACGTGGTTCAAACCATTATCAAGTTGTCGTCTGGAAACCAATTGTTTACAGATTTACTATGTTGAAGGCCACTGGGACCTTGACCTTTCACCTAGCACGTTCAAAATAAATAGGGTTCTTCCTCTCACTGATGCCAACTTATCTATGAAGTTTCATGAACATGGGTCAAACCATTATCAAGTTATCATCCAGAAACCAAGTGTTTTGATTTACTATGTTCAGAGTCACTGTGACCTTGACCTTTGACCTAGCGAGTCCAAAATAAATAGGGTTCTTCCTCTCACAGAGGCCAACCTACATATGAAGTTTCATGAATGTGGGTTCAACCATAGGCAAGTTATCATCCGGAAACCAATTGTTTATGATTTAGTATGTTCAAGGTCACTGTGACCTTCACCACTGACTGAGTGAGTCCAACATAAATAGGGTTCTTCCTCTCTCTGAGGCCAACCTACCTATGAAGTTTCATGAACGTGGGTCGAACCATTATCAAGTTATACAAGTTGAGTTTGACTTCGTCGCAAATCAACTAAAAATTAGGAGCACATATTCACCCTATGATGATATGATCACATCAAATTCAAGCCACTCGAGGTAAGAATACAGTTAATTATGCCTAACTACAATTTACAAACTGGTTGGAAAATTCTTAAGTAATATCGATGACAATCATCCCTCCCTTCAAATGCACACATGTGAGAACAAATCGCACACGTAAACTTTGTTTCAGGTGCGCAGGCATGTCATGTGCCTGTGACTTTCAAATGGCAAGGCCTGGTTTTGTGTAGTGTTGAAATGGTTATCCGAATATCCGACTAGCATTCTGTTACAAATTCAACCGCCGACAACCGGTTCAGAATCATCTCAACCGACTAACCACACTATTGTAAAGTATTTAAAGTATGCATTAATAAGCGTCACGTTTATTGGAAGTTAGGTGGTTAAACTTTCATTAAATGATTTCAGAACTAATCATAATCGAAACAGCAAAGCTATCGGCACCTTTTCATCTCATACAGTGCAATCTCTGAATAAGTCAGCGATATAAATACCGTGCAAACGGAAAACAAGTGGGGTCTATTTTGACTCGTCGTAAGTGAACATCAAAGAATGGTTCGCCTAACGTCGATTTCTTAGACACACCAAACGCAATTCAACGTGCATTGGAAAGCTTTTATCTTTCCAACGCACGTGGATCATAAAGGCAGTCAGAGGCAGCATGACTCGACTGTTGCATTTTAAATATTATGACTCGACTGTTGCATTTTAAATATTATAACTAGAGGCCTACATTCATTTGTTACCTGCTCTCCAAAACAGTTACATATCATATATATTTGTCCGTAATGTCCAGTATGGAAAAACGCAAATCTGAAGTTTGGAAACACTTCATGCTAGTTTCCACCGACGGTGAAAAATCTAAAACTGAATGCAAGCTATGTCACGCAACTTTTGTGTATTCGGGATCGACTTCGAATATAAAATGTCTTTTAGCAAAGAAACATGTCGTCGACACAGAACTGACCGAAGAACCGAAAGCTTCCAGTAAAGATTCCGGCAATGTGGCTCCGAAACAAATTCAATCCAAAATAAATTTCCAGGTGCCAAAACCATTATGTAAAGCAAAATGGCAAGAAATAACAGACGCAATTATTGAGTGGTGTGCGGTGGACATGAGACCCATAAGCATAGTCAATGGATGTGGTTTCAGAAAATTAATGAAGCTGCTCAATCCAGCATATGAGGTTCCTTGCCATACAACAGTTAAAAAGAACCTACAACATGTTTATGAAAATGCCAAATCTCAACTGTTGAAAGAGATTGTTTGTACCGAGAAAGTTGCGATTACAACTGATTGCTGGGCCAGTTGTGCAACTGAGAGTTACATAACTGTGACTGTTCACTACATCAACGCTAATTGGAATTTCCAACATTGTGTTCTGTGTACCCGAGAGATAGAAGATCGTCATACAGCCCAAAATTTGTCCGAAGAACTACTCTCGATTATTGAAGAGTTTGGTCTTAAAGACAATTTTTCTGCCATAACATTGGATAATGCATCTAACATAGCTGCTGGTATACCTGAAATGAACTGTGATTCAATGGCGCACATTACATGTTTTGGACACACCCTACAATTAGGGTTGAATGCTGGGTTGAACATTTCATCTATTAATAAGGCCAGCGGGGCAGTGCGGAGATTAGTGACTCACTTCAGAAAATCGAATGTCGCTACCCGCAGAGTTGAAAAGAAGACAAAAGCAAATGGGACTCTCTGAGAAACGCCTACTCCAAGATGTATCTAGGAGATGGAACTTTACATTCATGATGTTTGAGAGATTATTAGAGCAACGTTTACCTTTACTTGCCGTCATCTTAGATCCTGAGGTGACTAGTGTTTCTGATGGGCGCATTCTTCAACTTGGTGATGACATATGGCGAATGATGGAGATAATCACCCCTACATTGAAACCCTTACAGATGGCTACGTCCATATTGTGCTCTGAAGATTATCTTACCTTAAGTATGATAGTTCCAGTTATGTCTGGCTTGTTGGATAACCATTTAGCAGATAAGCCAAATGATGCAAAGATTTTAAAAGACTTCAAACAGGCTGTACGTAAGGATTTGACAAAAAGGTTCGATTCTCCTGAACTGTGTCCGGAAAACCGATATTTGTGGCTGCTGCTCTTGAACTGCGGTATAAAACGATGCTCTTCATGAATAAGAGTCGCAAAGCTGTGTCTGATAGTGTAATTTCAATGTTGGAGGAACGTTGCAGAAAGCAAAAAGGGGAGTCTATTGAGTCTGACATGAGAGATAATTCATGTTCTCAGCAAAAAGATTGTGACATGAGCACTTCTGAATGTACTGAAATCCAAATCGACGAAAATGATCCTGGTACCAGCACTTCTGATGATTGCCGGGCTGTGGCAAGTCAAACACTAGTGAAAATACCACCGAGCAAAAGAAAGAATGTTGCGTTAAACCTAAGAAAAACAAACAAGATGCAACAAATTCTGCAATGAAGTTCCTGTTAGGAGATTGTTTTATAGAAGCACAGGGGGCAAGTGACTCCAGCATGATCCCTGACATTCGCGAGCAATACAGACAGTTTGTTGATGCAAGAGCAACATCAGAGCAGTTGCCTACTGACTGGTGGCGATTGAATGAACATCAGTTTCCAAATGTCTCGGCTTTGGCCAAGGAATATTTAGGAGTTCCTGGAACTTCAGTTCCATCTGAGCAGATTTTTTCAGCTACTGGAAAAACTGTGACCAAAAAGCGAGCTAATCTGGATCCTGAGACTGTTGATGCACTTATATTTGTGCGCAAATTCTACAGGAAACATTTGCATCTGGTTACTGATGCAGAAGACACTTTAGTTTCTGTGGGCGACAATGAGCTATGAAGTTTCGAACTTGTCCCCATCTGAACTTCTGAAGTCGGCAAACTACAACTACTTGCGTTCAATTTCAACATTGGGAATATTTGCAATGACGAATTTCTTGCTTTAAAAGTTTAAATAATCATTTCGCTCTAGGACTGAAATTCACTGAATGCGATTAGTCACAGTGGAATGTGAATATTCATTATTCACACTGGATTAGAAATATTTGCATTGCATTGTGAATATTCGCAAACACATTTATCTAGTATGACGAAGTACCATAACGTATGGAAGACTTTGGAAACCCATTGTGACCAACATGTATAGCAGGTGATTTTGGTCACAATGGGTTTCCGTACCTTATGGTACTTCGTCATACTAGATTTAGATAATGACACAGATCATGAACTCAAATGATGATAGCCATTAATTGTTTTTATTTCAAGTGTTGTGTCTCCTATCAAAGTATGGTACAAATAAAACTTTATTTTCCACATAAATACACTGTAATGCAGTTGTGTATCCATAACACGCCGATTGATAGTCAAGTAATTGCGTGTATTTTCTGTTCTGTCACTTCTGTGGGATTATCTGGTAAACGCCTAAATGGGAATTTTAACTGTGTACATCACATATTTTGAATCTTCGATCGGAAACAAGGCAAGGTACCGGTATATGCTTTCAACTTCTTTGTCACGTTTATGACTTGATATACAATATATATACATTATCATGACCATGTGTATGTCCTGTAATTTGTATCAGTTCAAGGTCGGGATTACAAATTACAATCCGGGTCACAATGAGACCGTCGGGCAAGTTGTGATCCAGATTGTAAACAGCAATCTGATGCAAATTACAGGACATGCACATGTTCACGATTATACATTTATTTTACAATTCCATGACATGAACACCATGCACCCCCACCTCGTTTCATTTTAAAATTGAATCAGTTTGGATGATCTAAATTTTCAGGAACTGTGCAGCAATTATACAGCGGTACTGTTTACCGGAAATTCAGTCTGTCTGATACGGAATTGGAATGGGGGTCCTTATACAAACAGGTTTTCTTTCGAGTTTTTCGGTGCAAATGAACTTGATTGTTAGATAAAAAATTGACGAGGTTGAAAGTTTGTGGTTATCCGGTTATAACTGGTTGATGCTGGTGGTTAGTCGGTTGAAAAAAAAGTCAACCGTTTCAACACTAGTTTTGTGACCAGTCAATGCAGGGTGACCACAGTTATGATGTGTTAACGATCAATCACACATTGATGATTTCCACTGGCACTTGATGGTTTTCATTTGTTTACTCTTTGTGGAAGTCAGGTGGCAGTGTTTTGAACTGTTTTCTCATCATTCCTTATTGATTTTGCATTGTTGACAATACAATAATACCAGCAGTTGAAATTAACGCATATCTGGTTGAAATCTGGTTATGCCCGACGCTTTGCTGGTTACAAAAATGGGCCAACCATTTTAGCACTCATGTAAATATACTTTCCTCATAATGGTCTGTCCCAACACCAATGGACATCAAAATGTGACAGACAATAGTTGAGTTATAATGCAGAATGTCCATCCAGAACCCACAATATACGCATATGCTTTCCCCCATCCTGATCTCCATCTATACCAAAGGACCTAAAAATTCGACAACCGATGTTTGAGTAATAATGTAAAATGTTCATAAAGACAGTTTTCTAATTCCAACATAGGCCATCTCTCTTTCGAGTATGCTCCTCAATATGTGGCTATCCTTTTCCCCAATAATGGTGTCTCAACATACCAAAGGACATCCAAGATCCATCAACCAATGCTTGAGTTATAATGCAAAACATTCGAATGGAGAGTTTTCTAAGTCTAACAAGGGTCATCACTCTGTCAAGTTTGTGTGAACAGAAACAGAAATATGTGGATATAAATACTTTGCCCATACTGGTCTCTCACCATACCAAGGACATCAAAATCTGACAAAAGATACTTGAGTTATATTGCCCAATGTCTAGAAGGCATCATAACTCTTACGAGAACATGTGGATAAAACCTGCAGTGCATTTTTATCCTTTCCCATTCTCATGAAAGTGGTACAGTGGAGCCCACTTAATTGGATATCTCTTAATTGCATATCCCTGTTAAATGAATATAATTTCCCAACACAAAACCATTTACCATACCTCCAGTACAAATTTGACCTGTTAATGGAAGATAGGATATAGAGTAAACTCCTGTTAATTGAATAAAAAATCTTGTAACCTGTCGAGAAATTACTCTTGACTCACCCCAATTTTCCTTTGATTATAGACCTATTTGGCCTCAGTACATCCAATACAGGCATTTAATCTATTATATTTTGTTTGACAGAGCTCATGGAAAATAGAAATTTGGGGCTAAGCCAAATATCTTACTCCTCCCATTACAAAGCCAAACAAGAGGCCCCACAGGGCCTGAAGCGCTTATCTTGTACAGAACACAATTTAAACAGAGTCCAAGAATGAGTCTACATTAAGCAAGCCATCTCCATAGGCTACACTGTCAATCCTTGAGTCCCTCAGGAGTGACAAAAATAATCTGGGCATCATGCCTTTTCTTCAGTTGATCATAAGTAAAATGTAGAGCTCCCCTATGAAGCCCCTTGATACAATCTATGTGGATTAATCTTAGTACCTCTAGAAGGTACTGAATACAAAATTTTTAATTCTTCAGCAAAATGGCCAATTCCGGCTCCCATAGAGAGCCCAAATATTAACCCAGGCTCTTGATTTGAACACAGTTAAATCTGACTTCCCTAGAGATGTTGTGTACTGAATATGAAAGCATTCTGACTGTTGAAGAAGAGTCTCTGAAGAAGAGAAATTGTAAAGAAATTTCTCCGAATTGCACTAAGTTCAAATTTGGGCTACCATAGCGAGCCCAAATATTGACCTATGGATCCGATTTGAACAAACTTGAATCTGACCCCCCTAGAGATGTTGTATACCAAATGTGAAAGCATTCTGACAAGTGAATCTGAAGAAAAAGATTTTTGAAGAAATTCCCTCATATTGTACTAAGTTAAATTTCATGTTCCCATATGGAGCCCAAATATTAACCTAGGCACTCGAATTGAACAACCTGGAATCTGACCCCCCCCCCCCCCCCCCCCCCTCTAGAGATGTTGTATACCAAATATAAAAGCATTCCGACTGGTGGATCTGAAGAAGATTTTTAAAGAAATTTTCTCATATTGCACTAAGTAAAAATTTGGGCTACCATAGTGAGCCCAAATATATACCTAGGGATCTGATTTGAACAAACTTGAATCTGACCCCCATAGAGATGTTGCATACCAAATATCAAAGCATTCTGACTGATGGATCTGAAGAAGATGATTTTTTTAAATTACCCTCCATATTGAACAAAGATAAAATTTCGGCTTCCATAGGAAGCCCAAATATTAACCTAGGGACTTGGTTTGAACAATCTAGAATCTGACCCTCATAACAATGATGTATACCAAATATTAAAAGATTCTGACTGGTGGTTCTGAAGAAGAAGATTTTTAAAGAATATTCCCCATATTACCCTATGTTAAAACTTCGGGCTCCGGTAGAGAGCCCAAATATGAACCAATGAGCTTTATTTCAACAAAACTTTATCTGACCCCCCCTATGAATGCTGTATACCAAATATCAAAAGATTCTGATGATTGGTTCTGGAGAAAAGATTTTTTTAAATTTTTGCAAATATGCTGACTCAGCATTTTTTCGATGCCCATTACAGAACACCCTAACATAACCGATGGCAATTTTTTTTTACCATTCAATTCTACTGGTCATAAGGATACTTCATACCAAATAAAAGCTCTCTGTTCCGTGGGGTTTGGGAAATATGGGCGTTTGAAAATATTTCTATTTTTAGCTCCCAGGGTTCCCATGGGGATGCGGGAATTTTTTTTTTTGCATGGGTCATGTACTTATGACCCAATAATACCACAAACCAAATTTGGTTCATACCGGACCATCGGTTCAGAAAATAGAAATTTTGGGCGGGGCCAAAAATCTGACCCCTCCTATTACAAAGCCAAATATTATTTCACGAACTTCGTTTGAACAAACTTGATTCTACACCTCATATGGAAGCTCCATAGCAAATATCAAGTCATTGTACACACTGGTTCTTGAGAAGAAGATTTTTAAAATATTTTGGTGCATTTTCCCCCACTCCCTCCCTATGGGGCTGGGCATGCTGAGTTGAACAAAAATGAAATGCCCCTTTGGGACCATCACTCACACAAACTTTCACTTGAATTGGCCCAGTGGCTTTGGAGGAGAAGACCAAAACATGGTGTTGACGGACGACGGACGGGAAGCGATGAGATTAGCTCAGCTTGACTTTGTCAAGATGAGCTAAAAATATTGCTTCACAAACTTCGTTTCAACAAATTTGATTCTAGACATTAAAAAGGAAGCTCCATACCATATATCAAGTCATTGTACCCACTGGTTCTTGAGAAGTAGATTTTTAAAATATTTTTGAGCCCTTTCCCCCACCCCTTCCCTATAGGGTTGGGCATGTTAAGGTCAACAAAAATGCTCCTTCGGGACCATCACTCACACAAACTTTCACTTGAATTGGCCAAGTGTTTTTGGAGAAGACAAAAACATGGTGTTGACGACGGAGAGCAATGAGATTAGCTCAGCTTGGCTTTGTCAAGGTGAGCTAAAAAAAAAGTTTGAGGTGACAAAAATACTCAATCAATAATCTATCACATTCACAATAAACATCTGCACCATGAGCGCATGATACACCCATTATTAATTATAAGAGGGAAGCACACAATATGAGTATACAAGTGTACTAAGCATTTTCAAGTTATTGTTCGTCATGTGGAAAATTGCTTATATTTTGACGAAATATAGAACCTTAGTGAGCACGCTCACATACCCCACGTGCCCCCATATTTCAAGCTCTAATCATTTTTTAAAAATAAACATAGATTTTAGGAATACTGCAGAAAAGAGAGTTCTGTAGTTTCAATGGTATTGTTCTGTAGGCCACCATGTTAGACTAACATACCAAAAATCAGCTCAATATCTGGAAGCGTGTAGGAAAAAAGTCTGCAAAACTGTAATTTTGATGAACTTTTCAAAGTTCAAGGGCCGTAATTTCGGTAAAAATCAGTGGAGCGGAACAAAATGCAAACATGATCTGTAGATCACCATGTCAGACTAACATACCAAAAATCAGCTCAATATCTGGAAGCGCGTAGAAAGAAAGTCCGTAAGACTGTAATTTTGATGCATTTTTCTGAGTCCAAGGGCCATAATTTCTGTAAAAATCAGTGGAGTAGAACAAAACGCAAACTTGTTCTGTAGGCCACCATGTTAGACTAACACACCAAAAATGAGCTAATATCTGGAAGCGTGTAGGAAAAAAAGTCTGCAAAACTGTAATTTTGATGAACTTTTCAGAGTCCAAGGGCCGTAATTTTGGTAAAAATCAGTGGATCGAAACAAAATGCAAACTTGATCTGTAGGCCACCATGTTAGACTCACATACCAAAAATCAGCTCAATATCTGGAAGCATGTAGAAAAAAAATCCGGAAAACAAGTAGGACTGACTGACGGACTGACAGACTGACGGACTGACAGACAGACCAGTCAAAAACATTATACCCCTGCAACTTTGTTGCGTGGGGTATAATAAAGTCACATAACTCTGGAATGACATATCGGACAGCAACACAAATAGAAAGGTAGAGTCCTTCCATCAACATATACTTGCCATCAAAAAATCATGAAAATTGCTCAAAGTCCGACATGTGGACAATTGCCTATATTTTGACAAATAAAGTTCCATAACTCTGGAATGACAAATCTGACAGTGACACAAATCGAAAGGGAGATTCCTTCCATCAACATGTACTTGAAAGCAAAAAATCATGAAAATTGCTCTAAGCATTTTCAAGTTATTGTTCGACATGTGAAAGATTGTTTATATTTTGATGAATAAAATCCCATAACTCTGGAATGACATATCAGACGGTGACACAAATACAAAGGGAGATTCCTTCCATCAACAAATACTTGCCAACAAAAAATCACGAAAATTGCTCCAAGCATTTTCAAATTATTGTCCGACATGTGGAAAATTGCTTATATTTTGACGAATAAAGTCCCATAACTCTGGAATGACAAATCGGACAGTGACACAGATCGAAAGAGAGCTTCCTTCCATCAACATATACTTTCCACCAAAAAATCACAAAAATTGCTCAAAGCGTTTTCGAGTTATTGTACGACGTGTGGACGGGCGGATGGACAGCAGTATACCATAATACGACCGTTTTTTTCAAAATGGGCGTATAAAAATGCTATTGTTTCCAAAAGAATATGGCTATTACTGAAATGACAGATGCTTGGCACAAGCCACACCTAAGTTGTGACATGTGGTAAAACATAACAAATTCAAAGTACATAAAAGGCAATGACAATAATACTCCAAATAACACTTGCTTGGACATCAATTGAATACACTTACCAAATGTGACATCATTCCACCAAGTATTTTAAAAGTTATTGAGTTTAAAATCCAGGTGGTCACTGATACCCCACTGACTGACATTGCTTCATATTGAGCTGCTGATCACAATTAATAATGAATGTGTCAATGACACTGTAGCTCAACTTGTTTAAGACACGTACATGTATAGTATATGACACAGCAATGACAAACATCTAGGTAATGACCTGATAACAAAGGTACTTGTAAAGTATTGTAAAGATCAGTTCATAAATACAGAGTCTAGCCTGAGCCGTATAGAAGTTGTGTACAAACAAGAGGCCCCAGGGGGGCCTTAGGCGCTCACCGAATGTTCCATACTGTTAAGGCACAAATTTTATCAAAGCTTTTCTTAAGGTTCTACAGAGTAAATCTATACTCTCTGTGGAGCTAAAACATCAACAGGACTGAATGGGACAATGCTTCTGATCAAATATCAAAAGATTCTACATGATGGTTCTGAAGAGGATTTTTAAAGAATTTTCCTTGAATTGCACAAAGTAAACATTCACGCCACCATGGTGAGGCCCAATATTGATCAAGGGACTCAATTTGAACAAACTTGAATCAGAACCTTACTAAGATGCTACATACCAAATATCAAAAGATTTTGCCCAGTGGTTTGGGAGAAGAAGATTTTTAAAGAATTTTTTCTTAAATTGCACTAAGTGAAAATTCACGGCCCATAGGGAGCCCTAATATTGACTGAGGGACTCGATTTGAACAAACTTAAATCAGACCCATACCAAGATGCTGTATACCAAATATCAAAAGATCCTGCCCATTGGTTCTGGAGAAGAAGATTTTTATTTTTTTTTTCTTAAATTGCAGTAAGTAAAAATTCAGGTCCATATAGTGAGCCCCAAAATTGATCAAGGGACTCAATTTAAACAAACTTGAATCAGACCCATACTAGCATCCTGCATCCCAAATATCAAAAAATTCTGCCCACTGAGAAGACTTTTAAAGAATTTTTGTTGAACTGTACTAAGTAAAAACAGTGACCGTTGGGAGCGGGAGAGCAGGAGAGTGGAAATTCACTCTCCACTTTTAGATTTTACGAGAGTGAAAAATTTTAGGAGAGTGATTTTTAAAATAATGCCTCGGGCCAATTCGCCCCCAGGTGGAATAACGAGGATTGGTGGTGATTGCTGTTGAGAAATCAGTAGGCCTAATAACGCGCGATTTCCAAAATAATTGGTTTTATGACGTTTCGGCCTTGAGACGTTTCGGCCCTAAGAGGCCAAAACGTCTTAGAAATTGGGCCGAAACGTCTTCACATTCGGTAATTCTTTTTTAGATGTGATTGTGTGGAGGGGTTAAAGTATGCTATCGCCAGTATCGGCGCATTTCGTTTCTCTCTTCAAGCATCGTGAAAGCTAAACTCAAAATGCACCCCTTCTCAGCAAACCTGTCGTCAGCGACCACCTGTCTTTTACGACCATTTTTGGCAAGTCCCAAGGGTGGTCGCTCATGACCAGGGGTCAGCTTGGCAGTTGATTTTAGGGAGAAGTGACTTCTCCCTTCAGAGACTTTAGGGAGAAGTCAGGACCCAGGAGGGAGAAGTCAGTGGACATGAAGGAGAAATCAGAAAAAAAAACATAAAACGTATATGACATCGTGACAAAATAAATGAACATAGAGGACACAACTGTGGAGAAAAAAATAAATAAAAGTTTATACAAACACACACAAAACTAAGTCAAGATGGTTACATAACAGAATGTAGGTTAAAATCCCCCACCCCACCCTACAAAAAACTGTGTCGTTCATGGTTTCTGAATACCCCCTAACTCTTTGCCTAACAGTGATGACTAAGGTTACCGTGCAGTTGATTTTGTATTTGCCTCAACGATGTGGATTTGAAATTTAGTATGACCCATGGTGAGAGTGTTCTTCTCTGTAACAGAAGGTATATATTCTTTTTAAAAAAATATTTAAAGTGTTTAAAATAAATTTCAAGTTCATATAAGAAGCTGGGTCATTCATGGTTTCTGAATACCCTAACTGAGTTGAAAAGCGTAGTTAAAAAAGTTTTCGATATCCTTCGTAAATTAAGCGTTATTAACAATTTGAGTTAATTAATTTCTTAGGTAAATGACAAAACATTTCAGTTGTCTCCCTTCCCGGCTGAGCTGGGTAAACTAATAATACACTGTTCAGAAAACTGACAATTTCTGCCAACCATCTTTCACTGACACGTGCGATTGGTGCTTTGAAGGTCTGCCATTCTTATCCATCCAAATACCTGTGATTTCTATTGTAGCCTAATTAGATTTAACCCCCTTCCAACAAACTTCACAAGTTTTCAAAGAAAAACATTCAATGCAAATTGCGGGGCGAATTTCAATGCAGCCAATTTTTCAGTGGAACAGAGCGTAACCGCAAGCAATTTCGATATGGACGAACTGTCTCCAATACATTTTTTTTGTTTTGAAACGATGGTTAACTTTAATAAATTCTAATTAACTCGATGCATGTCTTGTGTGATTCGTTGTTGTCTGGTACTTTGTTTTTAAATAGCCATTTTGTGCTGGTTGCTATCAGTTGGGGCGAATTGTTCGAACGACTACGCCATTGCAATTCTTTTCAGAAATATAAAATTGGGCTAGTTTAGGCTATTTTCATAGCCATGTGACGGACTTTAACAGCAACCGTGTTTACTGTTTTTTGCGGAAGCGTGTGTTTTTAAAAAATAAAACATAAGAAAATACAGTAAACTGCCATGTCTCCCAAGGAAGTTTGGGAGGGCGACTTGAATTTCGCCCCCAATGTAAGCCAAGGCGACTTGAGGAATGACAAGGCGACTTCTTCGACCAAGTCGCCCACTCGGCTGACCCCTGCTCATGACAGGTTCTTCTGTACTTCGCACTTCTCCAACGAAGGCTTTGAACACGACCGGAAGATAAACGTGCGCGACTAATTACTCGCGGTATACGAAAAAGCGGTGCGCGATGGTTCGCTGGCGCGATCGCTCGCCGTTCCCAACGGTCACTGTAAAAATTCATGCCCCCATAGTGAGCCCCAATATTCATCAAAAGACTCAATTTGAACAAACGTGAATCCAACCCATACCAAGATTCTGCATACCAAATATCTAAAGATTCTGCCCACTGGGTCTGGTGAGGAAGATTGTTAAAGATTTTTTCTTAAATTGCACTAAGTAAAAATTCACACCCTCAAAGTGATCCACAATATCGAACGGGGGATTCAATTTGAACAAACTTGATTCAGGCCCATACCAAGATGCTGTATACCAAATATCAAAAGATTCTACCCATCGGTTCCAGAAAAGAAGATTTTTAAAGAAATTTTCTTAAATTGCACTAAGTAAAAATTCACACCCCTTTAGTGGGCCCCAATATTGATCGAGGGACTCAATTTGAACAAACTTGAATCAGACCCATATCAAGATGCTGAATACCAAATATCAAAAGATCCTGCCCATTGGTTCTGGAGAAGAAGATTTTTAAATTTTTTTTCTTAACCCTTTACCTAACATGAAAAGCAGATGACACTTGCAAAAATAATTCTTGAATAACTAATTTTTTTTCATTTTTTGTCTCAAAAAGATAGGTTATGACCCCTTGTTGGAACGAGCTCGTTCCAGCGAGGGGTCATAAACTATGTTTTTGAGACAAAAAATGAAAAAAATAATGAAAATTAATTGACGATTTTTTAGAATAACGCTGGCCGGTTTTGGCTGTTACATTAGGTAAAGGGTTAAACTGCACCAAGTAAAAATTCAGGTCCCCATAGTGAGCCCCAAAATTGATCAAGGGACTCCATTTGAACAAACTTGAATCAGATCCATAAAAAGATGCTGTATACCAAATATCAAAAGATTCTGCCCACTGATTCTAGAGAAGATTTTTCCATAAATTGCACTAAAATTCATCCCCCTATAGGGAGCCCCAATATTGATCAAGGGACTCGATTTGAACAAACTTGAATCAGACCCATACCAAGATGCTGCATACCAAATATCAAAAGATTCTGCCCAATGGTTCTGGAGAAGAAGATTTCTAAGGAATTTTTCTTAAATTGCACTAAGTAACAATTCGCGCCCCCATAGTGAGCCCCAGTATTGGTTGAGGGACTCGATTTGAACAAACTTGAATCAGACCCATACCAAGATGCTGAATACCAAGTATCAAAAGATTCTGCCCACTGGTTCTGGAGAAGAAGATTTTTTAATAATTTTTCTATAATTCATATGGTGCTATCAGAGTTATGCCCCATACAGAGCCCCCCCAAGAGATGTGGCCATTTCATTTGAACAAACATGAATTGTCATATAGTAATGAACATTCACAAGAAGTTTCGCAAAAATCGGACCAGTGGTTTCAGAGGAGAAGTCGTTTGAAACATGTTCACGACGACGGACAGCAAGTGATAAGCTCCCTTCAGTGAGCTAAAAACTGATTGGACCTAATTTCGATACAAAATAGCCACTGGCAGCCGTCTTGAATTCTGGACTGCACCCAGAAACACTCGTTCTCGTCCCAAGGTGATAACAAAGGTACCCAAGAAGTTTCGTGAAGATCGGTTCATAAATACAGCCTCTAGCCCGAGCCATATTGACATGTGCACTTACTGTGTATAAGTAGCACTGAATAAATCAAAGTTCATCTAATTTGCATAATGTCTGCATGAGAAAAAAAAACGTGTACTATATGTGATGTATTCCATGTTACTAAACATTCATACAAAAATTTATTCAAATCAGAACTTTCATACAGAAGTTCTGTACAAAAAACTGCACTAATTTTGGGACAAAATGGCCCCTGGAAGCCATCTTGAATTTTGGACCGCACCCAAAAACACTCGTTCTCATCCCAAGGTGATAACAAAGGTACCCACGACGTTTCGTGAAGATCGGTTCATAAATACAGACTCTAGCCCGAGCCATATTGACATGTGTACTTACTGTGTGTAAGTAGCACTGAAAAAATCAAAGGTCATCTAATTTGCATAATTTCTGAACGAGAAAAAAACCCTTACTATATGTGATGTATCTCATGGTACTAAACCTTCACACAAAAAATTATTCAAATCAGCGCTTTCATATGGAAGTTCTGCGCAAAAATCTGATGGCACCTAATTTTGTACAAAATGGCTGCCATCGGCCATCTTGAATTTCAGACCAGACCCCAAAATACTCGTTCTCATCCCACTGTGATACCAAAGGTACCCAAGAAGTTTCGTAAAGATCGGTTCATAAATACGGCCTCTAGCCCAAGCCGTATTGCCATTTGTACTTACAGTGCTGAAAGTAACACTAAATACATGAAAGTTAGTCTAATTTGCATAATTTCTGCACGAGAAAAAAACCTGTATTATATGTGATGTATCCCGTGGTACTAAACATTCATACAAAAAATTATTCAAATGAGAGCTTTCATATGGAAGTTCTGCGCAAAAATCTGACTGCACCTAATTTTGTACAAAATGGCTGCCAGCGGCCAACTTGAATTTGGGATCGGACCCAAAAGCATTCATTCTCGTCCCACGGTCATAACAAAGGTACCTAAGAAGTTTCGTAAAGATCGATTCATTAATATGGCCTCTAGCCCGAGCCGCATTGAATTGTTGATGGACAGACAGACGACTCATGGCATAAGCTCAAATTTGACTTACGTCAAAGTTGAGCTAAAAATGTGCTCCGTACGGCATGCCAAGGAATATATTCATGCCTGACTAAACTAATTTCTAAGAACGTTGGCCGCGGCAACATTTTTTGATGGAAATTGAAGAAAATTGATAGCTTCCATCTAGGGGTCACCCCAAACAAGCATACCAAGTTTCAAAGCGATCTGATCATAAATGCGACCTGTGAGGTGTACCAAAGGAAATTGTGGATGTTTTGTACGTACTTATGTATGAACGTACGTACGCCGACGGACAAGAAATGATGGCAATAGCTCAGTTTGATTTTATCAAGTTGAGCTAAAAACAAGTGCAATGCCAAAGGTGGATATGCACACAAATCTCACTGCCAAGCAGGAGTTTATAGTCATTTATCTTTGTTGATATTGAATATATAAATATACTATCTTACATGTATCTCCATTAAACCATGGCACCAATATAACAGATCACCAAATGTATCCATAAGACACGAATGCCCCCCGCATTATGAAAAATTATATTTACTGGTTAACAAAGTCAACAAAGGGGCCACAACTCGGAAAAAAATTATCACAACACACTCAAAATCAAAACCGTCTGGTATATTGTCTACAGTAAGCTACATTCCAAGTTTGATGGAAATCGGACACCTATAACTCAAGTAACCATAAAGAAACCAATATCAATATGTCTTCTAAGTCGAAAAAGGGCCATAACTCAGCCAAAAATATTAACAAAGCCCTCTATCAATCCCAACCTGTATTATGTGGTTATAAACCTGTGTATAAAATTTTGTTTTATTTTGTTCAAACTAAAGTTATCGTCCGGAAACCAAAATCAACATGTTTTCTAAGCTGGAAAAGGGCAAAAAAAAATCAGACCAAGCCCACTAGCAATCACAACCTGTATTATGTGGTTATAAACCTATGTATAAAATTTTGTTGCATTTCATTCTGTCAAACTAAAGTTATTGTGCAAAAACCATATTCGGAATGGTCATTCGGACATATGTATGGACAAATGGACTGACATGGATAGCATTTATTGCCCCTGCCAAAATTGGCGGGGGCATAAAAATCACATTAAACACAATGCTTCATAGCAGGCATGACTAGATGTGATGAAAAATATTTTAAAAACACTCAGCAGGTTACGAATTAATATTATAAAAAAAATCTTGTTTCTCAGAAGCCTCCCTTATCATTAAAAGTATGTACAAAGCCTGAGGCCAATTCTTTTCAAACTTGGATGTGTAACAAATATGATGGTTAATGAAAGTGTTAATAACACTGTAGCTCAACTTGTCAAGACATCTAGGTAATGACCTGATAACAAAGGTACATATAAATTATTGTAACGGTCTGTACATAAATACTGACCATAGCCTGTAACAAATGTATAGGTAAAGTATTGTAAAGGTGGGTGACAGTTAGATGCTAAACTAGAAAAAAATCTTTGAGTCCCAGAGTGGGTCTGACTGAACCCCAAAATATTTGTTCTCATAGCACAGTGATAACAAAGGCACCCCAAAACACACTCATTCCTGTCCCAAGGTGAAAACAAAGGTACACAAGAAGTTTCGGGAAGATCAGTTCATAAATACAAGCTGTATAGAAGTTGTGACAAAAAACTGATTGGACCTAATTTCGGTACAAAATGGCCACTGGCAGCCATCTTGAATTCTGGACCGCACTCAGAAACACTCGTTCTCGTCCCAAGGTGATAACAAAGGTACCCAAGAAGTTTCGTGAAGATTGGTTGATAAAGTCAGCCTCTAGCCCGAGCCGTATTGACATGTGCACTTACAGTGTATAAGTAGCACTAAATAAATCAAAATTCATCTAATTTGCATAATTTCTGCACGAGAAAAAAACCCGTACTGTATGTGATGTATTCCATTTTACTAAACATTCACATAAAAATTTATTCAAATCAGAACTTTCATACAGAAGTTCTGTACAAAAGACTGATTGCACTAATTTTGGTACAAAATCGCTGCTGGTGGCCATCTTGAACTTCGGACCACACCAAAAACAACCGTTCTCATCCCACGGTGATAACAAAGGTACCCAAGAAGTTTCGTAAAGATCGGTTCATAAATAAGGCCTCTAGCCTGAGCCGTATGGAAGTTGTGTACAAACAAGAGGCCCCAAGGGGCCTGAGGGCGCTCACCTGACATGGTAGCCTAAATATCAACCCAGAGAAATGATTTCAACAAGTTGCATTTGCTCCTCCTAAGAAAAGCTTATACCAAATATCCAAAGATTCTGACCAGTGGATCTAAAAAAAAAAGAAGATTTTAAAAGAATATTCCTCATATTGAACTAAGTTATAATTCGGGCTCCCACAGGGAGCCCATATATGAACCCATATATGAACCCAGGGACTTGGCTTTAACAAACTTGAATCTCGCCCCCCCTAAGGATGCTGCATATCAAATATCAAAACATTCCAACTGCTGGATCTGAAGAAGATTTTTAAAGAAAATTCCTCATTTTGAACTAATTTATACTTCGGGCTACCACAGTGAGCCCAAATATGAACCCAGGGACTTGGCTTGAACAAACTTGAATCTCACCCCGCTAAGCATGGCGCATACCCATTATCAAAAGATTCTGCCTGCTGGATCTTGAGAAGAAGATTTTCAAAGAAATTTGCCTGAAATGCACTAAGTTTGAATTCAGGCTTCTATAGTGAGCCCAAATATGAATCTAGGGAGCCGATCTGAACAAACTTGAATCAGATCCACCCCACAATGTTGCATACCAAATATCAAAAGATTCTGTCTGCTGAATCTGGAGAAGAAGATTTTTTTAAAAATTTGCCTGAAATGCACTAAGTTCAAATTCGGGCTTCTATAGAGAGCCCAAATATGAATCCAGGGAGCCGATTTGAACAAACTTGAATCAGATCCACCCCTCAATGTTGCATACCAAATATCAAAAGATTCTGCCTGCTGGATCTTGAGAAGAAGATTTTTTAAGAAATTTGCCCGAAATGCACTAAGTTCGAATTCGAACTGCTATACTGAGCCCAAATGTAAACCCAGGGGGCCGATTTGAACAAACTTCAATCAGATCCACCCCACAATGTTGCATACCAAATATCAAAAGATTCTGCCTGCTGGATCTGGAGAAGAAGATTTTTTAAGAAATTTGCCTGAAATGCACCAAGTTCGAATTCGGGCTTCTATAGTGAGCCCAAATATGAATCCAGGGGGCCGATTTGAATAAACTTGAATCAGATCCGCCCCACAATGTTGCATCCCAAATATCAAAAGATTCTGCCTGCTGGATCTGGAGAAGATTTTTTAAGAAATTTGCCTGAAATGCACTAAGTTCGAATTCGAGCTTCTATAGTGAGCCCAAATATAAACCCAGGGGGCCGATTTGAACAAACTTGAATCAGATCACCCCACAATGTTGCATACCAAATATCAAAAGATTCTGCCTGCTGGATCTGGAGAAGAAGATTTTTTAAGAAATTTGCCTGAAATGCACCAAGTTCGAATTCGGGCTTCTATAGTGAGCCCAAATATGAATCCTGGAGGCCGATTTGAACAAACTTGAATCAGATCCACCCCACAATGTTGCAAACCAAATATCAAAAGATTCTGCCTGCTGGATCTGGAGAAGATTTTTTAAGAAATTTCCCTGAAATGCATTAAGTTCGAATTCGGGCTTCTATAGTGAGCCCAAATATGAATCCAGGGGGCCGATTTGAACAAACTTGAATCAGATCCACCTCACAATGTTGCATACCAAATATAAAAAGATTCTGCCTGCTGGATCTGGAGAAGAAGATTTTTTAAGAAATTTGCCTGAAATGCACTAAGTTTGAATTCGAGCTTCTATACTGAGCCCAAATATAAACCCAGGGGGCCGATTTGAACAAACTTGAATCAAATCTACCCCACAATGTTGCATGCCAAATATCAAAAGATTCTGCCTGCTCGATCTGGAGAAGATTTTTGAAGAAATTTACCTGAAATGCACTAAGTTCGAATTCGGGCTTCTATAGTGAGCCCAAATATGAATCCAGGGGGCCGATTTGAACAAACTTGAATCAGATCCGCCCCACAATGTTGCATCCCAAATATCAAAAGATTCTGCCTGCTGGATCTGGAGAAGAAGATTTTTTAAGAAATTTGCCTGAAATGCACTAAGTTCGAATTCGAGCTTCTATAGTGAGCCCAAATATAAACCCAGGGGGCCGATTTGAACAAACTTGAATCGGATCCACCCCACAATGTTGCATACCAAATATCAAAAGATTCTGCCTGCTGGATCTGGAGAAGAAGATTTTTTAAGAAATTTGCCTGAAATGCACTAAGTTCGAATTCAGGCTTCTATAGTGAGCCCAAATATGAATCCAGGGAGCCGATTTGAACAAACTTGAATCAGATCCACCCCACAATGTTGCATACCAAATACCAAAAGATTCTGCCTGCTGGATCTGGAGAAGATTTTTTAAGAAATTTGCCTGAAATGCATTAAGTTCGAATTCGGGCTTCTATAGTGAGCCCAAATATGAATCCAGGGGGCCGATTTGAACAAACTTGAATCAGATCCACCCCACAATGTTGCATACCAAATATCAAAAGATTCTGCATGCTGGATCTGGAGAAGAAGATTTTTTAAGAAATTTGCCTGAAATGCACTAAGTTCGAATTCGGGCTTCTATAGTGAGCCCAAATATGAATCCAGGGAGCCGATTTGAACAAACTTCAATCAGAACCACCCCACAATGTTGCATACCAAATATCAAAAGATTCTGTCTGCTGGATCTGGAGAAGAAGATTTTTTAAGAAATTTGCCTGAAATGCACTAAGTTCGAAATCAGGCTCCTATACTGAGCCCAGATATGAACCCAGGGGGCAGATTTGAAATAACTTGAATCAGATCCACCCTACATTGTTGCATACCAAATATCAAAAGATTCTGCCTGCTGGATCTGGAGAAGAAGATTTTTTAATGTTTTTCCCATTGCCTACAGTGTTAAAAAGTGCTGACTCAGCACTTTTTCAAAGTCCCGAAACTGTACCCTATGATAAAACCGATGGCAATTTTTTTTTACCAATCCTTTCTGTTGGTCCTAAGGAAGCTGCACACCAAATAAAAATTCTCAGTGCCGTGCAGTTTTGGAGATATGGGCGTTTTAAATTTTTTCTATTTTTAGCTCCTGCGGTTCCCACGGGGCTGCAGGAAATTTTTTTTTTGCATAAATCAAGTACTCATGACCCAATAAGCCCTCACATAAAATTTGGTTCAAATCAGCCTCTCGGTTTGGAAAATAGAAATTTTGGGCGGGGCAAAAAATTTTGCCCCTCCCATAACGACGCCAAGTATAGCCCCACAAACTTCTCTTGAACAAATCTGAGTCTACACCTCAAAAGGAAGCTGCACACCAAATATCAAGTCTCTGCTACTGCTGGTTCATGAGAAGAAGATTTACAAAGATTTTGGTGCCCCATGGGGGCATGGAACCTCCCAGGAGGAGGGGCAACTTCATTTGAACAAATCTGAATTGGTATTAGGTAATAAACGTTTAGCCAACATTTGAATAAAATTGGGCTAGTGGTTTAGGAGGAGAAGTCGATAATGTAAAGTTAACGCCGGACGGACGACGACGGACAGAAAGTGATTAGTAAAGCTCCCCTTGAGCTTCGCTCAGGTGAGCTAAAACCTGATTTGACCTAATTTCGGTACAAAATGGCCACTGGCAGCCATCTTGAATTTTGGACCGCACTCAGAAACACTCGTTCTCGTCCCAAGGTGACAACAGAGGTACCCAAGAAGTTTTGTGAAGATCGGTTGATAAATACAGCCTCTAGCCCGAGCCGTATTGACATGTGTACCACTTACTGTGTGTAAGTAACACTGAAAAAATCAAAGTTCATCTAATTTGCATAATTTCTGCACGAGAAAAAAACCCGTATTATATGTGATGTATCCCCTGGTACTAAACATTCACACAAAACATTTTTCAAATCAGTGCTTTCATAAGGAAGTTCTGTGCAAAAATCTGATTGCACCTAATTTTGTACAAAATGGCTGCCATCGGCCATCTTGAATTTCGGACCAGACCCAAAAACACTCGTTCTCGTCCCACGGTGATACCAAAGGTACCCAAGAAGTTTCGTAAAGATCGATTTATAAATACGGCCTCTAGCCCGAGCCGTATTGGCATGAGCAATAGCCAATGACTTAGACAGTTAAGGACATATTCAGTATTGTAATATAATATCGGGTCAAAACCAGTTTTCAAAAGTATGCTAATCAGGACCAGTGAGAAAAAAGATACATAGCTTGAGGGAACAGGGAAATAGATATGATGGTCATGTGTATTTTGTTACTGAGTTCAAGCCATCAACAGAGATAAACTGCACTAACTATTATATAATGTGAATGAAGATAATAAATCAACCACACAGTATTATATATGTAGCAACCATCCATCAAGCCTGGTAACTGTAAATATGTAGAGGCATATGCATAAACAATCCCTCTGCACTGAAGTGAAAATGTCTGCAACATAAATCTTAGTTATTTGAGTTGATTATCATTTTCTTCAAATGAGGAATTTAGACAAAAACATGAAGGTCTCAGGTTGGGGACTTGAAATGTCCAATTCTGCAAATCCCAGTCTGCATGTTGTAGTGAGGCAAAGAAAAGTAGAAAAGAGAAAAAATGAAGAGACACCTCCCTTTTCCTACACCCCAATCAAATATTAAAAGTGAAAGTGTCAATGACACTGTAGCTCAACTTGTTAAGACATGTACATGTATAGTATGTGACACAGCAATGACAAACATCTAGGTAATGACCTGATAACAAAGGTACATATAAAGTATTGTAACGGTCTGTACATAAATACTGACCGTAGCATGTAACAAATTTATAGGTAAAGGATTGTAAAGGTGGGTGACAGTCAGATGCTAAACTAGAAAAGAAATCTTTGAGTCCCAGAGTGGGTCTGACTGAACCCCAAAATATTTGTTCTCATAGCACAGTGATAACAAAGGAACCCCAAAACACACTCGTTCCTGTCCTAAGGTGATAACAAAGCTACCCAAGAAGTTTCATGAAGATCAGGTCATAAAAACGAGCTGTATAGAAGTTCTGACAAACAAGAGGCCCCACGGGGCCTGAAGCGCTCATCTTGTACAGAACACAATTTAAACAGAGTCCAAGAATGAGTCTACATTTAGCAAGCCATCTCCATAGGCTACACTGTCAATCCTTGAGTCCCTCAGGAGTGACAAAAATAATCTGGGCATCATGCCTTTTCTTCAGTTGATCATAAGTAAAATGTAGAGCTCGGAGCTCCCCTATGAAGCCCCTTGATACAACCTATGTGGATTAATCTTAGTACCTCTAGAGGGTACTGAATACAAAATGTTTAATTCTTCAGCAAAATGGCCAATTCCGGCTCCCATAGAGAGCCCAAATATTAACCCAGGCTCTTGATTTGAACACAGTTAAATCTGACTTCCCTAGAGATGTTGTGTACCGAATATGAAAGCATTCTGACTGTTGGATCTGAAGAAGAGAAATTGTAAAGAAATTTCTTCGAATTGCACTAAGTTCAAATTTGGGCTACCATAGCGAGCCCAAATATTAACCTATGGATCCGATTTGAACAAACTTGAATCTGACACCCCCCCCCCCCCCCCCCCCCCCCCCCCAGAGATGTTGTATACCAAATGTGAAAGCATTCTGACTTGTGAATCTGAAGAAGAAGATTTTTGAAAAAATTCCCTCATATTGTACTAAGTTAAATTTCATGTTCCCATATGGACCCTAAATATTAACCTAGGCACTCGAATTGAACAACCTGGAATCTGACCCCCCTAGAGATGTTGTATACCAAATATAAAAGCATTCCGACTGGTGGATCTGAAGAAGATTTTTAAAGAGATTTCCTCATATTGCACAAGTTCAAATTTGGGCTACCATAGCGAGCCCAAATATTAACCTATGGATCCGATTTGAACAAACTTGAATCTGACACCCCCCCCCCCCCCCCCCCCCCCCCCCCAGAGATGTTGTATACCAAATGTGAAAGCATTCTGACTTGTGAATCTGAAGAAGAAGATTTTTGAAAAAATTCCCTCATATTGTACTAAGTTAAATTTCATGTTCCCATATGGACCCTAAATATTAACCTAGGCACTCGAATTGAACAACCTGGAATCTGACCCCCCTAGAGATGTTGTATACCAAATATAAAAGCATTCCGACTGGTGGATCTGAAGAAGATTTTTAAAGAGATTTCCTCATATTGCACAAGTAAAAATTTGGGCTACCATAGTGAGCCCAAATATATACCTAGGGATCTGATTTGAACAAACTTGAATCTGACCCCCTTAGAGATGTTGCATACCAAATATCAAAGTATTCTGACTGATGGATCTGAAGAAGAAGATTTTTTTAAATTATCCTCCATACTGAACAAAGATAAAATTTGGGCTTCCATAGGAAGCCCAAATATTAACCTAGGGACTTGGTTTGAACAATCTAGAATCTGACCCTCATAACAATGATGTATACCAAATATTAAAAGATTCTGACTGGTGGTTCTGAAGAAGAAGATTTTTAAAGAATATTCCCCATATTACCATGTTAAAACTTCGGGCTCCTGTAGAGAGCCCAAATATGAACCAATGAGCTTTATTTCAACAAACTTTTATCTGACCCCCCTATGAATGCTGTATACCAAATATCAACAGATTCTGATGATTGGTTCTGGAGAAAAGATTTTTTAAAATTTTTGCAAATATGCTGACTCAGCATTTTTTCGATGCCCATTACAGAACACCCTAACATAACCGATGGCGATTTTTTTTTACCATTCAATTCTACTGGTCATAAGGATACTTCATACCAAATAAAAGCTCTCTGTTCCCTGGGGTTTGGGAAATATGGGCGTTTGAAAATATTTCTATTTTTAGCTCCCAGGGTTCCCATGGGGGATGCGGGAATTTTTTTTTTTTGCATGGGTCAAGTACTTATGACCCAATACTACCACAAACCAAATTTGGTTCATACCGGACCATCGGTTCAGAAAATAGAAATTTTGGGTACAAAGCCAAATATCACTTCACGAACTTCGTTTGAACAAACTTGATTCTACACCTCATATGGAAGCTCCATAGCAAATATCAAGTCATTGTACATACTGGTTCTTGAGAAGAAGATTTTTAAAATATTTTGGAGCATTTTCCCCCACTCCCTCCCTATGGGGCTGGGCATGCTGAGTTGAACAAAAATGAAATGCCCCTTTGGGACCATCACTCACACGAACTTTCACTTGAATTGGCCCAGTGGCTTTGGAGGAGAAGACCAAAACATGGTGTTGACGGACGACAGATGATGGACGACGGACGGAGAGCGATGAGATTAGCTCAGCTTGACTTTGTCAAGATGAGCTAAAAACTGATTGGACCTAATTTCAGTACAAAATGGCCACTGGCAGCCATCTTGAATTTTGGACCACACCCAGAAACACTCGTTCTCGTACCAAGGTGATGACAAAGGTACCCAAGAACTTTTGTGAAGATCGGTTCATAAATACAGCGTCTAGCCCGAGCCGTATTGACATGTGCACTTACAGTGTACAAGTAGCACTGAATAAATCAAAGTTCATCTAATTTGCATAATTTCTGCACAAGAAAAAAATAGGCCGATGAAATCGTCAGATGTGTACCCATGCGCACAACTAGTAGAAAGCTGTATGACGGAGGGCCACCCTGGATGCCGACATTATGTACACCATACATGGTATGGGTACATATAGAAATGGATTGGAGGAGTGCCTAATTTGATAGATAAAGGGTTAATATCTCCGGATCAAATTATTAGATTTACATAAAAAACTATACAGCACAGCACATCAGTAACCTGAATACATATATAAAGTAACCTGATAATCGGATTAATATTTTATTGAGTTACTGCATGCCGAACAAATGGATTGGAGCCCAATCCATTTGTTCGGCATGCAGTAACTGGACCCCAAAACACTCGTTCTCATCCCACAGTCATAACAAAGGTACCCAAGAAGTTTCGTAAAGATCGGTTCATAAATACGGCCTCTAGCCCGAGCAGTATTGAATTGTTGACGGACAGACGGACGACTGGCCATGGTATAAGCTCAAATCTGACTTACGTCAAAGTTGAGCTAAAAACCAAAAACTAGTTCTGAGCTTTTTTTTGGTATACCGATTGTGATTGGTGTATTAAATCGAATACCATTAGTAATATCAATGGGTTTTTATTTAATTGGTATATCAAAAACACGGTATTACCATGATGTTGTCAACAACGGTCCACAGGCTGAGCCAACGAGTCACAATATTCTCATGGTTTTTATATTGTCATCCTTCAATTTGCAAATTATGAACTTGAAATGACGTCAACTTGGGTATTTTTTAACAGCAAGAAATTGCGACTTGCAGAATGTTTTGGGAAGAGCTAATTCCAAATAAACAACACTGAGCTATTTTCACAAATTTTTACATGATGTCTTGCTTTAACATTGGTGAAAACCAGGTCACAACATCCTTACATGGTAGAGCATGATTTCATATTAAACATACTGGGAAATCAACACAGTTTTCAACAGGTAAGATTCTATAGCATCGGGGGAAGAAAAAGAGAGAATTTTTATGAGATCACAACTCAGTCAAGATCCAGTCAAACTTTTCTGTCCACTTTTGCAATCACGGCCCTGTATTAACCCATACCCAACACTAAGCTTTAGAGAGCTCTGTGACAGAGTATTATCAATGCAGGCAACGACAGTACAAATTAAGTGAGTGAGAAATAAATTATCTTTATGGTAAGCCTTAAATCTATTCTAACTGTGGGACTCTCCCATGTAAAAGCCAAAAGTCAGGATATTTATTTATGTATTGGTATTTAGGATCATGTATTTCTGCACAATGGCTAATCCTGACTGCAACATGAATATAAAGTCAAGACCAGCTAATCGTGTATACAATTGTTGCCCATTTAAGAGGTCTTCCACCCCAGCCAATGATGCCCAGGTCCTATTTTTCCAGTAAAACATAACTGGTTAGCCACAGTAAACAAGCACTGCTTCACTTCACGACGTTTCCATGGGGAAAAATACAGAATATCTGAAGCAAGCAGCTCAACAATATTCTATTGCAACACCACTACTGGACATATCTCGATGTGCAATCATATCATGACCAGTGTATAACGATACATAATACATAGAATGAGCTTGGCATATCTTCTCATCCCTACACTGGGTGGATAACTTGATGGCCCATAGCCACAAATCTGCTTGCGCCTTCAATATTATGATGAACTAGATACCAAGGGTTTATGTTGATGACCACCCATTCATTGTCAAGATACCAAATCACCCCGTATTCACTGTACTTTCATTCAACAGTCATTACGACAATGCATTTTGTTTATCAAGTGTAAGCTAAACACTCCATGGAAAGATCCATCAGGGGGAGGGGGGTGCACCTGCCATACACCTTATTTTTTTGTAACCCAATTTTTTGGAAGTGCCGCAGCCAGAAGAGAGCATTATCTGCAATAACATACATGGATGTGCAAATGTTATCATGGATAATACTGTCCTCCATGTATAGAGTTAATGTGCCTGCACAGGCCCCTGTGAACCAAAATGTGAATGTGGTTTTTTTTAAAACTGTGTGAATATTTTTGCTGGAAAACATTTTGGTCAGGGGTAAAGAAGCTGCGGGAGGGTAACACTTATTTTCTATTTTCCCAAATTTTCCTGAGGAGGCCCTATGACCAATGACTGAAATGTGGTGCACCCCCACCCCCCAACCAACAATCCTGGATCTGCCACTGCAAGCTTCACTGCTGACTCAAACAGAATACATTACAATGATCACTGACCTGCAGCATGGGACTATCAAGTACCACACCATACTTTCTGGAACAAATCAGAATTTTTTCCAATATAATCCAACACTAGCTGAACTATAATGCATTTGTGGTGATAATGCCTACAATTTATTTTCTTCTTCACACATAAGCCAGTTGATAACCATTTTGTCCAATCAGAGTATAATTTTTGCCATTTCAGGTAAATTATGCTCTACATTATATTCAAATATACTTTTAAGATTTTCAATATTGAGCTAAATTCAAGCAGCTTTGCTGCAAGCGCAGGATGATATCACATTGCAAATCCACCATAAAAAGCACACTGTACAAATAATTCAGACCCTATTGTTTGGTCACTGTTAACTAGAACTACATTATTTTAACTTATGCTTTGAGCACTAGACGTCCCAGCTGATGAAGCAACTGAGTCAAAGTTGAAATCCAGATTTCCTTCCAGACTTAGTTCATGTTTTATTACCTGTTCAACGTCACACTCTATGTCATCCATCATAAATGAATCAACATCAACATCAAAATCTGGCTGAGCAGTGTTCCCACTATTTCTAAGAGGATAGTTTATGCCAGGCTGCAGATTAGCCTGTGGAACTGATGCTGAGGATGGCAGCTGATTGCCAAGTCGATTTTGTTGGCTCAAGGAGATCAATTGTTCTGTTAATGCAGCCCTCTGCTGCTGTAGTCTTAAATTTTGTAGAGATGTAGAACTGCCATCAGTGTTATTTGTTGAGACAAGAAGTTGACTCAAGCATTGTGGCTGAAGATTAAATTGGTCAAACACAGTTTGTGTTTGAGATGTTGAAGTAGCTGGGTATGCAGGAGGTTTCTGAGTGAGAGCAGCACGCAGTATTGAATTATCTGTCATCTGCTGTTGCAGTAAACCCTGTTTCTGGTGTGGAGTCAATACCTGATGTTGCTGAGGAGAAATTTGTGGGGTTGGTGAAATCTGTCTTCTATCACACTTTGGGGAACTTGACTGAGACAAAGAAAAACCTTTATTATTGTCAAAAGAAGTATTCAACTGATTGTTCATAACTTGAGATCGAGCAGGACTTGAATGATGCTGTTGTTGCTGCTGCTTGTGTTGACTATTTTCTGCATTATCTAGCAATGCAAGCAAGGCTTCTGTGGCAGCGCCAGTTGTTGAATCATCTTTACTTCTAAGTAGATCTTTCAAAGTTACAGAGTTAGATATATTGCTTTTACGATCACTAGAATAAATGTTCTGTTGTTGGGAAGCAGCACTACTGGTTTGATGTTGTTGATGTATACCATTACTTAAATGTACAACAGAATCTGTCTGTTGTCTTTCCATACTAGATAACAGAGTCTCAGGATGTTGATTTGATGGAATTCTAGATGAAAGCATCTTGTCCTCATTTTTAATTCTCACATTTTGAAGCTGCGTTAAAAATGAACCTTGCTGACTTCCACCACTGTTGAAATTTGGAAATAGAGACACTTGTTCACTAGAATTTGGGAACAATTGTTGAGGCTGATCATACAGTTCTGAGTTAGTTGAAGATGTTGGCAATTCTGAATAGTAGTCACTGCACATGATATCCATATCTGTTTGATCATTGGAAGAACAGCCCATCTGATTAGGATATGGGGGTGGTGCTCTCAGAGTAGCCATTTCTAACTGGGAGCTGAAGCTGCTATTCTGATTAAAGTTGTCTTGTCTGAACTGTTGAATATTATTATTTGATGTACCAGATGACTGTAAGAATGAATTGCCAAGTAGTTCTAATTCATCTGAGCCACTAAGTGGCATGGAATTATTTTCAGCCAGTTTCATACCATCTACTAAGGTATCTACTAGTTGATCTGTATAGTTTCCATCATCAGTATAATTCAAATTATCAGTCTCTGATGCCCATGGAATGGGAGACATTGGAGGAACCTGACTATCATGCAGATCAGGTTCAACACCAGCCTGAATGGGTGACAGGCGACCACAACTGCTAGCATTTGAGGTAGTTCTTGGGCGAATCTCTGGACTCAACTGGAAACTATGTATCGGTGAGCCATCAAGATAATCTTCTCCAGAAGTTGATTGGCTGTTTTCCATTGCAGCTCGAATCTGATCAACTCTTTTTTTGATGCGCCCTCTTTTTTTCTCTGCCATTTTAGTTTCCATGCTGCATGCTCGCCTTCTTGGTGTTTTACCAAGCTTTGCATCAGGGTTGATAACCCACCATGAACTCTTGCCAGTCCCTTCATTCTGTATTCTCATAAACCGACTATGCAGTGATAAATTATGACGAATGGAGTTCTGAAAGATAAGAAAATACAAGTATCAAAATAGATGAAAGATTAACACGTGACCTTTTGTTTTGGAATTCCTGAGATATTAACTCTTTATCCTTCAAATTGAGAATTCAGATTTACACCAAAAACGATACAGCTCGGCACATCTTTTCGTTGTTCGTTCTTTGGTGGTTAACGTCACATATGTATGCACTATGGCTAATCGTGACACAACATGGAGATGAAGTCAAGTTTAGTCAATCGTTGATCAACATGTTGCCCATTTTAGAGGACTTCCACCCCAAGCATTGGTGACTGGGTCCTATTTTACTAGTAAAGCGGAACTGGTTTACCACAGTAAACAAGTGCTGCTTACTTCCCGGGGTTCCCACGGGGACGGCACATCTGTAACCTGAACACAAATGTCAAGTAACTTGACAATCCAAGCAATCGAATGCCAAAGGAAGGGATAAGGATGCCGGACGGACAGACAGACAAAGGAAGGCCGAACGACGGATGGCCACCCCGGATGTTGGCATTATGTGTACCATACATGGTATGGGTACACATAAAAATGAAAGTGTCAATGACACTGTAGCTTAACTTAACTGTATGTTGTGTTTGATGATAAGGATAATGTTCAATGTTTATGAAAGGATTATGAAATAAGACAAGAATTGTGATAATTGGGAATGTTAATTTCTGTTCCCCGTATGCTATGTTTTCAATAAAAATAATTTGAGGCGTGGACTGTACTAAAGAATTGAGGGGTGGGTTAATGTGGCCCTCATAGTTAACTGGTAGAGTGCTGGAAGCCCAAATTTGGGCTTTATTCAGAAGTACAGGTGCTGCAACATAAAGGCTTCATACTCAGCAGATATGGTTCATATTATCTTAGAAGTAAAATTATTTAGCATGTAAGGATTTTCCTTGTTACAATGTACGGGAGAGTGCTTGCAGGCACTCTTCCATAAAATGCAACAAGGCAAAGACATGTGAACAAATTCTGATAACCCAAAATAATTCAGCACTTTACCAGTTAATGTATGTGGCCCTCACAGTTAAGGTATGTCAACCAAAGTTACCAAACTACAGTGAAAATATTCCAAAACGAGTCATCTTATCAAGTTACAATGAAATCCTTTCATAAATACAGCCTGTAGACTGTGCTAAAGGTTTGACCGATTGCAACAAAAAGGGGGACATCCTCATCTAAACATTATATTGAGTCATCCTACCAAGTTACAATGAAATCCCTTCATAAATATGACCTGCAGTCTGTGTTAAAGGTTTTGGGGTTTTGGGCTCGGGTATCCATCACGCTTGAATGATCGCGACCAAAAGAAGACGTTCTCATCTAGACATTATATGGACTCGTCATACCATGGTACAATGAAATCAATTCATAAATAAGACCTGTACACTGTGCTGAAGGTGTTGAGCTCAGGCAGTCATCACGGTTGAAGATTACAACCAAATGGGGAAGTTCTCATCTAGACATCATACAGAGTCATCCTACCATGTTACAATGAAATTCCTCCACATTAAATACGACCTGTAGACTGTGCTAAAAGTTTTTTGGTTTCAGGCTTGAGCAGCCGTCTCGGTTGACAGATCATGACCAAAAGGGGACATTCTCATCTAGATATTATACAGGGTCATTCTACCAAGATGCAATGAAATCCCTTCATAAATACGACCTGTAGTCTGTGCAAAAGGTTTTTGGGTTTTGGGCTCAGCTGCCATCATGGTTGACCGATCATGACCAAAAGGGGGACGTCCTCATCTAAACATTAAACTGAGTCATCCTACCAAGTTACAATGAAATCTCTTCATAAATACAACCTGTAGTCTGTGCTAAAGGTTTTTGGGTTTCGAGCCCCTGTTGCCATCACAGCTGACCAATCACGACCAAAAAGGGACGTTCTCATCTAGACATTATATGGAGTCATTCTACCAAGTTAAAATGAAATCCCTCCATAAATATGACCTGTAGACTGTGCTAAAGGTTTTCAAGTTTTTTGGCTCGGCAGTCGTCAATCACGACCAAAAGGGGACGTTCTCATCTAGACACTATATGGAGTCATTCTACCAAGTTAAAATGAAATCCCTTCATATTAAATATGATCTGTAGACTGTGCTAAAAGTTTTCTGGTTTCGAGCTTGAGCAGCCATCACAGTTGACAGATCATGACCAAAAGGGGACATTCTCATCTAGATATTATACGGAGTCATCCTACCAAGTTACCATGAAATCCCTTCATAAATACGGTCTGCAGACTGTGCTAAAGGTTTTTGGCTCGGGCAGCCATCATGGTTGACCGATCGTGCCAAAAGGGGGCGTTCTCATCTAGACATGACCTCAAACCTATATATGAAATTTCGTCACGATTGAACAAGAACTACAGGGTATAGCCTGTGCTGAAGGAAAATGTGAACAGACTCAGAGGCATGCGTATTGGCAATAGCTTATCTGGACTTTGTCAAGTTAAGCTAATGAGCCAATATATGTGTTTTGAGTGAACAAAAATTCAATTCACGTATATTGCACTTATAACGAGATGCGCATCAGAGATGCAGGCATCAGGTTGTGGCTACTTTCTTCATGCACTATCTATTGAAAATCCGAAATGTCATCGCATTGAGCTCAAAACTTATAATGAAAGTATCAGTCACACTGTAGCTTAACTTGACAGTGTGATGAAAAGGATGATGTTCAATGTTTACTAAAGGATTATGAAATAAGACAAGAATTGTGATAAATGAGAATATGTTAATTACTGCTCCCTATATGCTGTTTTCATTAAGAACTAGAGGTAGCCGTCAAGGGTGGCAAATCCCCAGCCACCCCACCACCCCCCGAAAAATCACCCTGATACAGTAACCTTGGTAATATATTACATTAAATTCCTCTCATCATTCCTAACCCACATGCTTAGTTAGGTTTCAGTTGGCCAAGCGGAACTTTAATGACAAGAGAGGAAATCAACACTGATAAAAATTAAAGTTCAAGGACACTGTGGCCTTGACCTTTGGTACAATGATTCCAAAATAAATAGGGTTCTTCCTCTCATGATGCTTAAATCACATGCCAAGTTAGGTTTCAGTCGGCCAAGCAGAATTTTTGTTAGAGAGTGGAAACCAACTCCATCTACAGATGGACAGTGCCAAGGCTATATCCCCCCTTAAAAATTGGATCACACAATCATGACCACAACATGAGTATCAACCAAGACCAAGGGTGAGCGTTCATAAGCTATGTTGCCCATTTTATAGAGGGTTTGCACCTCCCAAGCATTGGTGACAGGGTCCTATTTTACCAATAAAAAAACACTTTACTTTACAAATATAACTCGCACTTTACAAATATAACTTGTAGACTTTGCTAAAGGAAGCTAGGTCACATGATGGTTCGGCAGTCATGGTTGTCTGATCATGACCAAAATAGGTGAGTCTTATTTAGATACCATATCAATTTATCCTATTAAGTTACAATGAAATCCCTTAGTAAAAACAACCTGTAGACAGTGCTAACAGACCTAGATATAAGAAAAATAAGGAAAGCAAATAGGAGCTCTCCTAAAAGAAGATGTGAGCGAATAAAGAGCAGCTTTCCTAAATTGGCATAAGACGAGCAATTTAATGAATCACTCATAACATTGAGAGAAAAGTTTTGTAATAGACTTTTTCTGTCAGGAGCAATAATAATATATGCTGCAGACCAGTAGGACTGCAGCTTAAATTATTATTGTTACTCCTTGCAGATCAGTTAATTGAAAAGTATGATCTTTGATGAATTTATTAATACTCAGCCAACAAAACTCAAACCACTGTTACATTATGTTGTTATGCAAGATGCCTTTTAATTTACATCTTTTTTCACTTTATTCAATATTGAGTCTTCTTCCACGTTGTGACTTGTCAAATCAAGGCAAGGAATGAAGTCTGCAAATCAGCAATGACTTAGTTTGATTCAGTGAGCTAAAAAAAAAAAATGAACCCAGCGGGGGACCCCACTGGCAGTCTGGCACTGCTGCTTCATCAATTTGGGGAGTACTAACTAATGCAATTTGGTGTGCTTTGCCACTTATGTGCCACATTAATTTATATTTTGAAATATAATCTGTCACAATAACATAATTCAACATGCCTTTTTTGGCTTTCCCTGTACAGCTATCATGCGATTTTTATATTACATTTGCATTCTGTGAACAAATTTTTTACTGAATATGATTGACAAACGCTTGTCATAACATTCTTTAACCCTTTACCTAACATGAAAAGCAGACGACACTTGCAAAAAAAATTCTTGAATAACTAATTTTTTTCATTTTTTGTCTCAAAAACATAGGTTATGACCCCTCGTTGGAACGAGCTCGTCGAGCTCGTTCCAACGAGGGGTCATAACCTATGTTTTTGAGACAAAAAATGAAAATATTTTGAAAATTAATTGTCGATTTTTGAGAATAGCGCTGGCCGGTTTTGGCCGTTACGTTGGGTAAAGGGTTAATCAAAAATACTTTTGTTAACAGTGCGTCCCACTTCAGATAAGTTCTCAATTCGACTCTGTGCTCCAGTTTGCCCTTTTGTCTTATCATATATTGAATAATTTGAAAATTGGGAACAAAAATTGACATGAAAAACAGCTGACCACTGCTTGCCAATTTGGTGTTTGCCTGAAAGTAGATTGTCATTTTATATTTTGGCAAACGACATTTCATGTAAATCCATTTTCCGGTAGTCGTTCACCTTCCCACTTTGTTGGGATACAATGATATAAATATTTGACATATTTCGTTTTTCACCAAAATCATCAGGCAAGTGGCAAGCTCGTCAGAAAATGGAATTAGGCATGTAATAGGTGCATGTGAATAACTGCTCGCCTCTTATATCCACGTCTGTGCTAAAGGAATCTAGGTCATGTGACCAGGCATGGTAACGGCTAACCGATTGTGACCAAAATATGAGTCTCATCTAGACATCATACCGAGTTATCCATCCAAGTTACAATGAAATCACTTCATAAATATGAACTGTAGACTGTGCTAAACAAATCTAGTTCACGTGCCTGTGTGGCCATCACGACTGATTGATCAGGGCCAAAATAGAACGTTCTCATCTAGACATCCTACAAATTTACAATGAAATCCATTGATAAATCCAAGCTGTAGACTGTGCTAAAGGAATCTAGACAGCGTGCTCCTTTTGTCATCACAGTTGACTGAATCTGACCAAAATAGGATGTTCTCATCTAGACATTATACAGAGTCTTCGTAAATAGTTACAATAAAATCCCTTCATAAATACAAGGTGCAGACTGTGCTAAATGTTTTCAGGCATTGGGCTTGCGAACCATCGTGGTTGACCGATCACGACCAAAAGGGGACGTTCTCATCACGACATTACACAGAGTCATTCTACCAAGTTACAATGAAATCTCTACATAAATACGACCTGCAGACTGTGCTAATGGTTTTTTGGTTTCAAGCTCACGTACCCATCATGACTGACCTATCGCGACCAAATGGGGAAGTTCTCATCTAGACATTATACAGAGCCATCCTACCAAATTACAATGAAATCCCTTCATAAATACAACCTGTAGACTGTGCTAAAGGTTTCCGGGCTTGCGTAGCCATCGCGGTGGACGGATCGCAACCAAAAGAGGATGTTCTCATCTGGACATGAATCACATGACCTCAAACCTGCATATGAAATTTTGCGATGATCGGACAAGAACTACGGAGTGTAGCCTGTGCTAGAGAAAATGTGAACAGACTTAAGGCTCACAGATTTACAGACTCCGCATGTGTGATGGCAATAGCTTATCTTGACTTTGCCAAGTTAAGCTAAAAATTGTGAAGAATGACTCACTATTCAGTACATTGGGAATTGCATAGGCCTTAAAATTAAGGAAAGTTTCTTTGCATTTGGCACTCAAGGTGAATACTTACTGCCATGAACAAATTAGATTAGTCAGTATGTCACATACCCGGCATATCACATGTCATTTTTATGTATCATCCGGGATGACTTGAAATTGCATTTTGGTAGGGGAAATCAAAATTGGCCTCTGATCCTGGGATCACTGATTTTCAAATAGGCATATAGAGTGAACATATAGACACATCACAGAGAAACAGTGTGAAGCCTAAACAGGTGATTCAACACCACGCCCCCCTCCCCCCCCCCAAAAAAAAAAACAAGAAGTGCAATAAAACTGGCCAGCAACATTCGCATAAATTACCATTCAATTTTCATGATTTTTTTCATATTTTGTCTCAAAAACATAGCTTATGACAACTCATTGGAATGAGCTCGTCCCAATGAAGGGGCTGAAGCTATGTGTTTAATGTAAAAATATGAAAATATTTAGTTAAGAATTTTGTTTGCAAGTGTCATCAACTTTTCAGGTTAGGTAAAGGGTTAAATAAGACAAGAGGCCTCAGGGGCCTGAGGGCGCTCACCTGACATGGTAGTCTAAATATCAAACCAGGGACTTGACTTGAATAAGCTGCATACGCCTCTCCTAAGAAACACATATACCAACTAGATGAAGCAGTTGTGCCCACACAATACACAGGATTTCTCCTTCTATTTTCAGTTTCTGCACTTTTACGTCTCAAAATTGAGAAATAAATGCATAAAAAACAGATTTTTTTTTTATTTTTGTTTGGAAAAAGTCCCATACAAAATATTTTCAGCCTAAATTTTTTTTTTCTTCTTAAAATTGACCAAAACGCATTAAAAACCAAAAAACTAATTTCCGGATTTTGGTCCTACCCAGCCCCCAAATATTCAGTGTAAAAAAAAATAATTTTTTTTTGTCTTAAAATTGACCGAAACGCATAAATGAAAGTTTCAATGACACTGTAGCTCAACTTGTTTAAGACATGTACATGTATAGTATGTGACACAGCAATGACAAACATCTAGGTAATGACCTGATAACAAAGGTACATATAAAGTATTGTAACGGTCTGTACATAAATACTGACCGTAGCCTGTAACAAATGTATAGGTAAAGTATTGTAAAGGTGGGTGACAGTCAGATGCTCAACTAGAAAAGAAATCTTGGAGTCCCAGAGTGGGTCTGACTGAACCCCAAAATATTTGTTCTCATAGCACAGTGATAACAAAGGCACCCCAAAACACACTCATTCCTGTCCCAAGGTGAAAACAAAGGTACACAAGAAGTTTCGGGAAGATCAGTTCATAAATACAAGCTGTATAGAAGTTGTGACAAGAAACTGATTGGACCTAATTTCGGTACAAAATGGCCACTGGCAGCCATCTTGAATTTTGGACCGCAACCAGAAACACTCTTTCTCGTCCCAAGGTGATAACAAAGGTACCCAAGAAGTTTTGTGAAGATCGGTTCATAAATACAGCCTCTAGCCCGAGCCGTACTGACATGTGCACTTAAAGTGTACAAGTAGCACAGAATAAATCAAAGTTAATCTAATTTGCATAATTTCTGCATGAGAAAAAAACACGTACTATATGTGATGTGTATTCCATGTCACTATTTACTTATGTATTTATTGGTGTTTAAGGTAACAGATTTTTGCACAATGGCTAATCATGACCACAACATGAGTATCAACTCAAGACCAGGGGTGAGCGTTAATAAGCCATGCTGCCCATTTTAGAGAGGGTTTGCACCTCCCAAGCATTGGTGACTGGGTCCTATTTTACCAGTAAAACAGAGCCTATTCACAGCAGTGAACAGGCACTGCTTCACTTCCCGGGTTTCCCGTGGCGATCCATGTTACTAAACATTCATACAAAAATTTATTCAAATCAGAACTTTCATACAGAAGTTCTGTACAAAAGACTGATTGCACTAATTTTGGTACAAAATGGCTGCTGGTGGCCATCTTGAATTTCGGACCACACCTAAAAACACTCGTTTTCCTCCCACGGTGATAACAAAGGTACCCAAGAAGTTTCGTAAAGATCGGTTCATAAATAAGGCCTTCAGCCTGAGCCGTATAGAAGTTGTGTACAAATGAAAGTGTCAATGACACTGTAGCTCAACTTGACAAACTTGAACTTGGTAAGTTATAAATGAAGATCATTGGTACCAATGTCATTTTTTTTGCCAGTGGCAACATTTTTTGACAGAAACCGAAGAAAATCGATAGCTCCCATCTAGAGGCCTCCCCAAACAAGCATGCCAGGTTTCAAAACAATCCGATCATAAATGTGCCCTGTAGGGTGTATAAAAGGGAAATATTGTGGTCTGACTAGACTAAATTCAAAGAACGTTGGCCGTGGCAACATTTTTTGACGGAAATGGAAGAAAATCGATAGCTCCCATCTAGAGGTCACCGTAAATAAGCATACCAGGTTTCAAAGCAATCTAATCATAAATGTGCCCTGTAGGGTGAGCCAAATGGAAATATTGTGGTCTGACTAAACTAAGTTCTAAGAATGTTGGCTGCGGCAACATTTTTTGATGGAAATTGAAGAAAATAGATAGCTCCCATCTAGAGGTAACCGTAAATAAGCATACCAGGTTTCAAAGCAATCTAATCATAAATGTGCCCTGTAGGGTGAGCCAAATGGAAATATTGTGGTCTGACTAAACTGAGTTCTAAAAACGTTGGCCACGGCAACATTTTTTTACGGAAATTGACGAAAATCGACAGCTCCCATTTAGAGGTCACCCCAAACAAGCATGCCAGGTTTCAAAGCAATCCGATCATAAATGTACCCTGTAGGGTGTGCCAAAGGGAAATACTGAGTCTTCTGACTAAACAAAGTTCTAAGAACGTTGGCCGCGGCAACATTTTTTGACAGAAATTGCAGAAAATCGATAGCTCCCATCTAGACGTCTCCCCAAACAAGCACACCAGGTTTCAAAGCAATCTGATCATAAATGGGCCCTGTAGGGTGTGCCAAAGGAAAATATTGTGGTCTGACTAAACTAAGTTCTAAGAACGTTGGCCGCGGCAACATTTTTTGATGGAAATTGAAGAAAATTGATAGCTCCCATCTAGAGGTCACCCCAAACAAGCATGCCAGGTTTCAAAGCAATCCGATCATAAATGTACCCTGTAGGGTGTGCCAAAGGGAAATATTGTGGTTTGACTAAACTAAGTTCTAAGAACGTTGGCCGCGGCAACATTTTTTGACGGAAATTGAAGAAAATTTATAGCTCCCATCTAGAGGTCACCCTAAACAAGCATGCCAGGTTTCAAAGCAATCCGATCATAAATGTACCCTGTAGGGTGTGCCAAACGGAAATATTGCTCCCATCTAGAGGTCACCCTAAATAAGCATACCAGGTTTCAAAGCAATCAAATCATAAATGTGCCCTGTAGGGTGTGCCAAAGGGAAATATTGTGGTTTGACTAAACTAAGTTCTAAGAACATTGGCTGCGGCAACATTTTTTGATGGAAATTGAAGAAAATAGATAGCTCCCATCTAGAGGTAACCGTAAATAAGCATACCAGGTTTCAAAGCAATCTAATCATAAATGTGCCCTGTAGGGTGAGCCAAATGGAAATATTGTGGTCTGACTAAACTGAGTTCTAAAAACGTTGGCCACGGCAACATTTTTTTACGGAAATTGACGAAAATCGACAGCTCCCATTTAGAGGTCACCCCAAACAAGCATGCCAGGTTTCAAAGCAATCCGATCATAAATGTACCCTGTAGGGTGTGCCAAAGGGAAATACTGAGTCTTCTGACTAAACAAAGTTCTAAGAACGTTGGCCGCGGCAACATTTTTTGACAGAAATTGCAGAAAATCGATAGCTCCCATCTAGACGTCTCCCCAAACAAGCACACCAGGTTTCAAAGCAATCTGATCATAAATGGGCCCTGTAGGGTGTGCCAAAGGAAAATATTGTGGTCTGACTAAACTAAGTTCTAAGAACGTTGGCCGCGGCAACATTTTTTGACGGAAATTGAAGAAAATTGATAGCTCCCATCTAGAGGTCACCCCAAACAAGCATGCCAGGTTTCAAAGCAATCCGATCATAAATGTACCCTGTAGGGTGTGCCAAAGGGAAATATTGTGGTTTGACTAAACTAAGTTCTAAGAACGTTGGCCGCGGCAACATTTTTTGACGGAAATTGAAGAAAATTGATAGCTCCCATCTAGAGGTCACCCTAAACAAGCATGCCAGGTTTCAAAGCAATCCGATCATAAATGTACCCTGTAGGGTGTGCCAAACGGAAATATTGCTCCCATCTAGAGGTCACCCTAAATAAGCATACCAGGTTTCAAAGCAATCAAATCATAAATGTGCCCTGTAGGGTGTGCCAAAGGGAAATATTGTGGTTTGACTAAACTAAGTTCTAAGAACAATGGCCGCGGCAACATTTTTTGATGGAAATTGAAGAAAATCGATAGCTCCCATCTAGAGGTCACCCCAAACAAGCATGCCAAGTTTCAAAGTAATCTGATCATAAATGCGACCTGTGAGGTGTGCCAAAGGAAATTGTGGACGTACGTACATAACGTACGTACGCCGACGGACGAGAAGTGATGGCAATAGCTCAGCTTGACTTTGTCAAGTTGAGCTAAAAACTGATTAGACCTAATTTCAGTACAAAATGGCCACTGGCAGCCATCTTGAATTTTAGACCGCATCCAGAAATACTCATTCTCGTCCCAAGGTGATAACAAAGGTACCCAAGACGTTTCGTGAAGATCGGTTCATAAATACAGACTCTAGCCCGAGCCGTATTGAAATGTGTACTTACTGTGTGTAAGTAGCACTGAAAAAATCAAATTTCATCTAATGTGCATAATTTCTGCACGAGAAAAAAACCCGTATTATATGTGATGTATCCCATGGTACATTCACACACAAAATTATTCAAATCAGCGCTTTCATATAGAAGTTCTGTCCAAAAATCTGATTGCACTTAATTTTGTACAAAATGGCTGCCATCGGCCATCTTGAATTTCGGACCGGACCCAAAAACACTCGTTCTCGTCCCATGATGATACCAAAGGTACCCAAGAAGTTTCGTAAAAATTGGTTCATAAATATGGTCTCTAGCCCGAGCCGTATTGGAATTTGCACTAACAGTGCTGAAAGTAACACCAAAAAACATCAAAGTTAATCTAATTTGCATAATTTACGCACCAGAAAAAAACCTGTATTATATGTGATGTATCCCATGGTACTAAACATTCATACAAATGAAAGTGTCAATGACACTGTAGCTTATCTTGTGTGTTGTGTTTGATGAAAAGGATAATGTTCAATGTTTATGAAAGGATTATGAAATAAGACAAGAATTGTGATAATTGGGAATATGTTCATTTCTGTTCCCTGTAAGCTATGTTTTTGATAAAAATAATATGAGGTGTACACTGTACTAAAGAGCTGAGGGGTGGGTTAATATGACCTCACAGTTAATGTACGTGGCCCTCACAGTTAACGTATATCAACGAAAGTTACCAACTTACAGTGAAATTATTCCAAAAAGAGTCATCCTATCAAGTTACATTAAAATCCCTTCATAAATATGGCCTGTAGACTGTGCTAAAGGTTTTCGGGTTTCGGGCCCCTGTAGCTGTCAGTTTCCCAATTGCGTAAAATGGGGACGTTCTCATCTAGGCAATATATGAAGTCAACCTACCAAGTTACAATGAAATCCCTTCATAAATATGACCTGCAGACTGTGCTAAAGGTTTTTGGGCTTTGGACTCGGGCAGCCATCACGGTTGAATGATTGCAACCAAAAGGGGACATTCTCATCTGGGCATCATCTGGAGTGATCCTACGAAGTTACAATGAAATCCCTTCATAAATATGTCCTGTAGACTGCGCTCAATGTTTTTGGGCTTCAGGCCCCTGAAGCCGTCACAATTGACCAATCACGACCAAAAGGGGATATCATCATCTAGGCATTATATGGAGTCAAACTAACAGGTTACAATGAAATCCTTCCATAAATATGACCAATAGACTATGCTAAAGGTTTTGGGGTTTAGGGTCCGGGCAGCCATCAAGGATGAATGATTGCGACCAAAAGGGGACGTTCTCATCTAGACATTATTTGGAGTCATCCTACCAAGGTACAATGAAATCCCTTCATACATATCACCTGTAGACTGTGCTAAAGGTTTTCAGGCTTCAGGCCCCTGTAGCCGTCACAGTTGCCTAATGGTGTCCAAAAGGGGCTGTTCTCATCTAGACATTATATGAAGTCAACCTACCAAGTTACAATGAAATACCTTCATAAATATGACCTGTAGACTGTGCTAAAGTTTTCGGGCTTCTGGCCCCTGTAGCCGTCACAGTTGCCCAATCGTGTCCAAAAGGGGACATTCTCATCTAGACATTATATGAAGTCAAACCTACCAAGTTACAATGCAATTACTTCATAAATTTGACCTGTAGACTGTGTTAAAGGCATTCAAGCTTCAGGCTCGGGGCAGCCATCATGGATGAATGATCGCAACCAAAAGGGGACATTCTCATCTGGGCATCATCTGGAGTGATCCTACGACACTACAATGAAATCCCTTCATAAATATGACCTGTAGACTGTGCTCAAGATTTTCGGGCTTCGGGCACCTGTAGACATCACAGTTGACCAAACATGACCAAAAGGGAATGTCATCATCTAGGCATTATGTGGAGTCAACCTAACAAGTTACAATGAAATCCTTCCATAAATACGACCTATAGATTATGCTAAAGGTCTTTGGGCTCGGGCAGCCATGAAGGCCAAATGATCGTGACCAAAAGGGGATGTTCTCATCTAGACATTATCTGAAATCAAACCTACCAAGTTACAATGAAATCCCTTCATAAATATGACCTGTAGACTGTGCTAAAGGTTTTTGGGCTTCGGGCTCGGGCAGCCATCACGGTTGAATAAACGCAATCAAAAGGGGACATTCTCATCTGGGTATCATCTGCAGTGATCCTACAAAGTTACAATGAAATCCCTTCATAAATATGACCTGTAGATTGTGCTCAAGGTTTTCGGGCTTCGGGCACCTGTAGCCGTCACAGTTGACCAATCACGACCAAAAGGGGATGTCATCATCTGGGTATTATATGGAGTCAACCTACAATGAAATCCTTCCATAAATATGACCTTTCACCTATGCTAAAGGTTTGTGAGCTCGGGCAGCCATCAAGGCTGAATGATCGCGATCAAAATGGGACGTTCTCATCTAGACATTATTTGGAGTCATCCTACCAAGTTGCAATGAAATCCCTTCATAAATATGATCTGTAGACTGTGCTAAAGGTTTTCGGGCCCCTGTAGCCATCACAGTTGTCTAATCACGTCCAAAAGGGGACTTTCTCATCTAGACATTATATGAAGTCAACCCACCAAGTTACAATGAAATTCCTCAATAAATATGACCTGTAGACTGTGCTAAAGGTTTTCGGGTTTTGGGCTCGGGCAGTTGTAACAGTTGACAGATCACGCCCAAATGGGGAAATTCTCATCTAGACATCATAAGGAGTCATCCTACCAAATTACAATGAAATCCCTCCATATTAAACATGACCTGCAGACTGTGCTAAAAGTTTTTGGGTTTCACGCTTGGGCAGCCATCACGGTTGACAGATCATGCCCAAAAGGGGACGTTCTCATCTAGGCATTATACAGAGGCATCCTACCAAGTTACAATGAAATCCCTTCATAAATATGACCTGTAGACTGTGCTAATGGTTTTCTAGTTTTGGGCTCGGGCAGCAATACCGGTTGACCGATCGCGACCAAAAGGGGACGTTCTCATCTAGACATGCCCCCAAACCAGCATATGAAATTTCGTGACGATCAGACAAGAACTGCGGGGTAGCCTGTGCTAAAGGAAAATGTGAATAGACTCACAGACTCCCGCAGGCGTGATGGCAATAGCTTATCTTGACTTTGTCAAGTTAAGCTAAAAATTACTTAATACTGTTACCTGCACTAAAAATACTGTCACTCTCATATTTCAGGAGAAAAAGGAAAGCTAATTTTGCACATGCCTGTAAAACCTGATGGGAGATATGTAAATCAACATAAATCAATGCTCATAGTAAAATGTCTGTGTGTTTTGAGGTCAGGCTGGATAAAAGTGGAAATGTAGGTCACACTGGAAAGCATAGTACACATATGCTGCAGTGATGAATGCCTCAGAATGTTTTCTCTTCAAATACAGTGGGACAACCTAAAGGGAACAAAACTACTAACCATATTCTCTGGTGTCCTTGAAGTGGAAAATGTATATGAAATAAGATCTACTTGATGTGGCAAGAAGCCAATATGTACTGCAAATATGTGTGTTCTATTTTTAAGACAACAGTGTGTCTATATATTTTTAACACTGTCTATTTATTTTATGAAACTTGCATGGGCAGTGTGACTTATTGTTGATATGTCTGTGCTTAAAACATAATGGGGGAAATTTTTTACACAATATATTTCAATAGCCTCATTTAATTATTGACTTACGACTATAGTCCCTCAATTAATGTTTAATGGTACAGTGACAAGTTTAATTCATGACAGAAAGAAAGCCTATTATCAACTGATACTAAATTTATGTAATAATCTATTCAAGAGTTGGGCTGTATTGAAACTTCCAAGTTAAGTAACAGTATTTTTATGATGATTTACCTCGGTATGAGTACGGTATTCAATGTCGACAACATACCAGCACTAATGTCAATATCGATTGGTATTTTTGGTATACTGCCCAGCTGCAGGTCGCCTTTATACAGTAGTCAGAGAATCAGAAGTCTCATATTTAACATTTTGACATGTGAGGATAGGACAAATTGAGGTGACAAATGACTGTATTATTTGTCTAAATGGTGGAAATAACAGACACTCGCTTCCGGTCATCGTTAGATGTAACAATAATGCTGAGAGAAATCGCCCTCTGGTTATCTTCTCTCAGCATTATTGTTACTTGAAATGACCAGTGACAAGTGCAAGGGGGGGGGGGGGGGGGGGGCTCACCTGACATGGTAGCCTAAATATCAACCCAGGGAATTGATTTCAACAACTTGCATCTGCCCCTCCAAAGAAAAGCTTATACCAAATATCCAAAGAAAAATTCTTATCAGTGGTTCTAAACCAGAGGCTCAAGTGAGCCTAAAATGCTCACCTGGCTCAAATTGTCAAAACAGATGAGTGTATCAGCATGTGATCAGCAGTAAGAGCAATTTTTTTGATTTGCTATGACACAACCAAAGACAACTTTTTGGCCAATCATTTTAGCTGGTCCTAGGAAAGCTTCCTAGCAAACTCTGTTCTGTGAAGTATTAAAAAACAACAACCGAAAGAAATTTTTGTTTTGTTTTAATCTACTGTGTTCTTTCTAGAGTTTCCCCCCCCCCCCCCCCCCCTCGAAAAAAAAAAAAAAAAAAAAAAATTTAAAAACTAGAACTATCACTGAAGGTGATTAATACCCCCGCTTTGGGTTTTTAGAGGAATGCACTTCTGATCATGTAGGCGAAGGCCATAAGGAAATGTATACATAAAGATCATTTTTTGTTGTTGAAATTTGTATTTGCAGAACAGCAATGAATACTTAAAGAGCCCACACACATACGGTTTACATTTGGAAAAACACATTTACAATGTGCAACATGTATTCAAAATCGGTTCATTAATGTAGGAGGAGTTGCACACACAAGAATCCCATTTGAAAACCCATAATAAATCCAAGTTAAAGGGAGATAACCTGGTTAAAATTTTCGCAGATAAAAAATTTGGGAATATGCGTATGTTCACTTAGTTGTGATAATGTTTGAAAGGTTTCGTCAAAATTGATTGATAAATGTAGGAGGAGTTGCACGCACAAGAATTTCATGTAGAAACCCATAATAAATCTAAGTTAAAGGGAGATAACCTAGTTAAAATTGCCACAGCTCAAAACAAAAATTTTGGAATATGCACATGTTCACTTAGTAGTGATGATGTCTGTAAACTTTCATCCAAATTGATTGATAAATGTAGGAGGAGTTACGCACACAAGAATTTCATGTAGAAACCCATATTAAATCAAAGTTCAAGAGAGATAACCTGGTTAAAATTGTCGCAGATTAAAAAGTTTGGAATATGCACATGTTCACTTAGTAGAGATGATGTTTGAAAGGTTTCATCAAAATCGGTTCATTAATGTAGGAGGAGTTGCACACACAAGAATTTGTTCGGATGGAAAGACACAATAAATCTAAGTCAAAGGGAGATAACCTGGTTAAAATTGTCGCAGATCAAAAATCTTGGAATATGCACATGTTCACTTAGTAGTGATGATGTCTGAAAAGTTTTGTCCAAATTGATTGATAAATGTAGGAGGAGTTGCGCACACAAGAATTTCATATAGAAACCCATATTAAATCAAAGTTCAAGAGAGATAACCTGGTTAAAATTGTCGCAGATCAAAAAGTTTGGAATATGCACATGTTCACTTAGTAGAGATGAAGGTTTCATCAAAATCGGTTCATTAATGTAGGACGAGTTGCGCACACAAGAATTTGTCCGGATGGAAAGACGTACGGACGGACGTACTGACGGACGTACAGGGCGATTCCTATATAGCCCCCACTTCTTCGAAGCGGGGGGTAAATCTAAGTCAAAGGGAGATAACCTGGTTAAAATTGTCGCAGATCAAAAATCTTGGAATATGCGCATGTTCACTTAGTAGTGATGATGTCTGAAAAGTTTTGTCCAAATTGATTGATAAATGTAGGAGGAGTTGCGCACACAAGAATTTCATATAGAAACCCATATTAAATCAAAGTTCAAGAGAGATAACCTGGTTAAAATTGTCGCAGATCACATGTTCACTTAGTAGAGATGAAGGTTTCATCAAAATCAGTTCATTAATGTAGGAGGAGTTGCGCACACAAGAATTTGTCCGGACGGAAAGACGGAAAGACGTACGGACGGACGGACGTACGGACGTACAGGGCGATTCCTATATAGCCCCCACTTCTTCGAAGCGAGAGTATAACAAGAAAACACAAGCAAATCGATTTGAACAAAACTTGAATTTGACACCCCTAGAGATGTTACATACCAAATATGAAGGGATTCTCACTGGTGGATCTGAAGATTGCCAATCTCCGTGGACAAAAGTTCCCGACGTAAAACGTCTGAAGGAACTGTGGTTGGAAGAGGCACCCTTGACAGAGTGGGGTGCCATCGGAAGGATATTCGCAGCCCGGACCGAACAACATCTAACACCCACGGATCGGAAGTGATGGTGGCCCAATGGTCTGCAAACTCTGCTATCCTTCCTCCAACCTGGGACGAGTCGAGGTGAGGACCTTCATTTCGAGCCCCGACGAGGCTCACGAGAGGAGAAACCACCTCCTCTACTAAATGAAGAATCCTGAGACTTCCCTCGATTCTGCCCCCTTTACCCTTACCCCTTGAGTAAGAAGTAGAGGCGGCTGCAGAAGGACCAGCCTTTTGCTTCACAGAGGAAGCAGAAGGGTACTTGTTAGGCTTGGAACGGCCCCTGTCTCCCCTAGAAGGCTGACCAAGCTGACGAAACAGCAGCTGATCTTTGGAATGACGTAGGACGTCATCCCGGACCGTCAACACAGAACCATGGAAAAGTTGCGGACCTGCCAAAGAAGCAGATCGAAGAGCAGCGCGCTGCTCCTTGGGAAGGGATCGTCCTGTGTCCAGCACAGCGTCCCTTCGAACTAATTCCAGATTAGCAGTGTTACAGGCATGCGTGTGAGTAAGATGCATGAGCGCCTTGGACAGCACACGCAAAGTAGCCTGTACCTCGTCAAACTTATCTGGAGGCAGATAAGCAGCTAAAGCTGAGACGACGTGATCTGAGAGAGAAAGCATGCCAAGCATCTCTCTAGATAAGCCCAACGTGGACTCCAGAGTCTTCATTGGAATGACGGCAGACTTGGGCTTGGAAAGCCCGAGGGAAGTGGAGTCCTGATCCAGAACCGTCAAAGTCTGGCAGGCCGACGGATTGGCGGAATCGTAGGAACGATAACGCAGAGGAGGCAAAAAGGTGTCAACCCTGGTGAAGAACGGAGTCTTCAGAGCCTTGGAACTCAGCTTGGAGTCCAATGCTGAAAAAGCTTCAACCACCTGAACCAACCAGCACGGTCGAAGGCGCCCAGAAGCAGGTTGCTCCATAGGCTGTATGCGCGCGACCGATGATCGCGGCCTGGCTGACACTGTCAGCTGGTTAGCTGGTTTGAGATCAGGCAGAAACCCAAACACAAAGTCAAGAGCTGCCCCCAAGTCCGAAGACTGCTGGCCCTCGACATCAAGCATGTCGGACTCCTCCCCAGCGTCGGAAGACACATAGCCCATCGTGGGCAAACCAGCCGACGCCTCCCATGGTGTCGGGACACCAGGGGGATCAGAAACCGGCCTGTTTCCAATCCCGGGAGGTGGCGCCATAGGAGGCACCTGGAAACCACTCGCTGCCTTGCTGGAAGCAACAGGAAGGCTCTTGGACAGAACCTGAGTGAGTAAGGAGAGGGCCTCCCTAAGCTCACTGTCCGAACTGGCCGGTTCAACAGGGGAGCGAACCGGCAAAGTGGCTTCACCTCTGACCCTCTTAACCAGCGAAGGGTCACGATCCTCCAAAACACCCGACGCGGGACGACAGGCAGCAGCCGAAACATCTGAAGGCAGACTTGTATAGGGGTACGAGGCACCCCGAGGATCAATATAGCGAGAACTCATGAGAGTCACCGCGGACCTCTGCGGAGCAGAAGGTCCAGGCTGCACAAAAGGCGTTGGTCCCCCAAAACTGGTCGTGTGGCCAGAATGAGTGGACAGAAACGCCACAGAGTTCATAATGTCTCCACTAAGAACATCCGAATCCAAAGACACAACTGTGGTGCTCAACGGCGTAGAGACCACAGTGGTGGGTTCGGCCGGCAGCCCCTTCCAACTTCGCCGAGTTGAAGTCAGGGAAGGCTGAGGCCGATATCCCACGTCTACAGAACCAGACATTCCCCTGCAGAGAAAAGCCGAGGCCGGCTGAAACTGATAACGAAGCAGACGGACCAGCAGTAGTAGTAGATACGTCGGGAGTCGTTGAGGCTGGTGGAATAGTGGAGAGAGCACCCCTGCTCGGCTCCGAAGGAGGAGTCACAACCCAAGTGACAGCCTCAGATGTCGACTGGAAGGGGACCATAGTCCCGGAACTAGGCACCTCTTCACCAGAACACTCAACGGCTCCCGCAGTATCCACTACAGGAAAAGACTGCACATCCCCCACGGAGGAGGAATAACTCTCACCAGACAAGGTTGGCTCGGGAGCCCGCGAACGACCAGATTCTCCTTTCCCACGTGAGCGGGAGGCACGGCCATGAGAACAAACGACACGGTTAACTGACGCCCAGAAAGTGGATGACCATGATCCACAGACACCACATGGCCGCTTGGCCGAACACCCATTACAGGAGGAACAAGAAGAATGTGAATCGTCCACATGCTTTGGCAGCAGACATTGCCCACAAGGAATTGTCCTGGGCATGATAGAGGTGAGAGGAGCAAAGAAGGTGAAATCAGAAAACAGAACACCCCCAAAGAAGAGAGAAAGGTGACAGAAATTAAGACCCCAGAAGGTTGACCGGGAACCACACAACAGGATGACTACTTTCAAAAGAGAGAAGAAAAACGGCAGGAGCGGTACCCCGCTGACACCCAACTCTAACACAATTAGAAAATTAGCAAATTAAGCATTGACAATAATTGTGAAAAAATAATTTAAGTCCGAACCGCATGGCACACGAAATTCACACGCGACTCGAGAGAGAACATATAAAATACATTATGGATATATAATATGTAAGAGAATATAATAATGAAAGTGTCAATGACACTGTAGCTCAACTTGACAAACTTGAACTTGGTAAGTTATAAATGAAATGGCAAAATTGAAGATCATTGGGACCAATGTCAGTTTTTTTGCGAGTGGCAACATTTTTTGAGAGAAACCGAAGAAAATCGATAGCTCCCATCTAGAGGCCTCCCCAAACAAGCATGCCAGGTTTCAAAGGAATCTGATCATAAATGTGCCCTGTAGGGTGTACAAAAGGGAAATATTGTGGTCTGACTAGACTAAATTTCAAGAACGTTGGCCGTGGCAACATTTTTTAACGGAAATGGAAGAAAATCGATAGCTCCCATCTAGAGGTCTCCCCAAACAAGCATACCAGGTTTCAAAGCAATCAAATCATAAATGTGCCCTGTAGGGTGTGCCAAAGGGAAATATTGTGGTCTGACTAAACTGAGTTCTAAAAACGTTGGCCGCGGCAACATTTTTTGACGGAAATTGAAGAAAATTGATAGCTCCCATCTAGATGTCACCCCAAATAAGCATGCCAGGTTTCAAAGCAATCCGATCATAAATGTACCCTGTAGGGTGTGCCAAAGGGAAATATTGAGTCTTTTGACTGAACTAAGTTCTAAGAACGTTGGCCGCGGCAACATTTTTTGACAGAAATTGAAGAAATCGATAGCTCCCATCTAGAGGTCTCTCCAAACAAGCATACCAGGTTTCAAAGCAATCTGATCATAAATGGGCCCTGTAGGGTGCGCCAAAGGGAAATATTGAGGTCTGACTGACCTAAGTTCTACGAACGTTGGCCGTGGCAACATTTTTTGCCGGAAATTGAAGAAAATCGATAGCTCCCATCTAGAGGTCACCCTAAATAAGCATACCAGGTTTCAAAGCAAGCAAATCATAAATGTGCCCTCTAGGGTGTGCCAAAGAGAAATATTGTGGTTTGACTAAACTAAGTTCTAAGAACGTTGGCCGCGGCAACATTTTTTGACAGAAATTGAAGAAAATCGATAGCTCCATCTAGAGGCCACCCCAAACAAGCATGCCAGGTTTCAAAGCAATCCGATCATAAATGTACCCTGTAGGGTGTGCCAAAGGGAAATATTGAGTCTTCAGACTAAACTAAGTTCTAAGAATGTTGGCTGCGGCAACATTATTTGACAGAAAATGAAGAAAATCGATAGCTCACATCTAGAGGTCTCCCCAAACAAGCATACCAGGTTTCAAAGCAATCTGATAGTAAATGTACCCTGTAGGGTGTGCCAAAGGGAAATATTGTGGTCTGACTAAACTAAGTTCTACGAACGTTGGCCGTGGCAACATTTTTTGCCTGAAATTGAAGAAAATCGATAGCTCCCATCTAGAGGTCACCCTAAATAAGCGTATAAGGTTTCAAAGCAATCAAATCATAAATGTGCCCTGTAGGGTGTGCCAAAGGGAAATATTGTGGTTTGACTAAACTAAGTTCTAAGAACGTTGGCCGCGGCAACAATTTTTGACGGAAAATGAAGAAAATCGATAGCTCCCATCTAGAGGTCACCCCAAACAAGCATATCAAGTTTCAAAGTAATCTGATCATAAATGCGACCTGTGAGGTGTGCCAAAGGAAATTGTGGACGTACGTACTAACGTACTAACATACTAACGTACGTACGTACGTACGTACGTACGTACGTACGTACGCCGACGGAGGAGAAGTTATGGCAATAGCTCAGCTTGACTTTGTCAAGTTGAGCTAAAAACTGTTCCTGAGAATACAAAGGATACTCTGATACACTATGAATCAGGAAACATCAATCAACGAGCTGGATAAACACTGATAAGCGTGCAGAACATCTCGACACAAGGCGGATGACAAAAAGAATGAGTCTTTAGCGACGGTATATGCGCACTGGCAACGGAAGTCGTGGAGTTGTACTTGGGAGAGAGCGTCCCATACTGGGTCTGTGCCGGTTGCACTCAACCCAGTTTTGGCTTATTTTTTCTTGGTGCTTTTGCACCACTTTTCTTTGCCAAATTGCTTGGGAAAGACAAAAATAGAGAGTATTTTATCCAAGTTAGGGACTTCCACTGTAGTGCAAGCCTGTAGTAAACAATTGTGAGTAGGTTGATAAGAAATTTTCTCATATTGCTCTAAGTTAAACTTTGGGCTTCAATAAAAAGCCCAAATATTAAGCCAGGGACCTGATTTGAACAACCTTCAATCTAACCCTCCGAGAGATGTACACCAAATATCAAAAGAATCTGACTGCTGGATCTGAAGGAGATGATTTTGAACGATAATTCCCCATACTGCACTAAGTAAATATTTGGGCTCCCTTGGGGAACCCAAATATCAACCCAGGAACTCGATTTGAACAAATTTGAACTTTACACCTCTAGAGATGTCACATACCCAGCATATCACATGCCATTTTTATGTATCATCCAAAGAAGAGGATATCACTAAATATGAAAGGATTCTCACTTGTGGTTCTGAAAAAGAAGATTTTTTAAGAAATTTTCTCATATTGCACCAAGTTAAAATTTGGGCTCCAATAAAGAGCCCAAATATTCATCCAGGGATCCCATTTGAACAAACTTGAATCTACCCCCCCCCCCCCCCCCACCCCCCTCAAGATGCTGCATACCAAATATCAAAAGAATCTGACTTGTGGATCTGAAGAAGAAGATTTTTAAAGATTATTACCCATGTTGCACAAAGTTAATATTCAGGCTCCCACTGGAAGCTCAAATATTAACCCAGGGACACGATTTGAACAAATTCGAATCTTACACCTCTAGAGATGGCACATACCAAATATGAAACGATTCTCAGTAGCAGGTCTGAAAAAGAAGATTTTTAAATAAATTTTCTCATATTGCACTAAGTTAAAATTTGGGCTCCAATAAAGAGCCCAAATATTCATCCAGGGATCCTATTTCAAACTTGAATCTAACCCCCCTAAAGATGCTGCATACCAAATATCAAAAGAATCTGACTGGTGGATCTGAAGAAGAAGATTTTTACAGAATATCCCCCCTATTCCACTAAGTTAATAATCAGGCTCCCATAGGAAACCCAAATATTAACTCAGGGAGTTGATTTGAACAAATTCAAATCTTACACCTCTAGAGATGTCCAAATATGAAAGGATTCTCAGTAGCAAGTCTGAAAAAGAAGATTTTTTAAGAAATTTTCTCATATTGCACAAAGTTAAAATTTGAGCTCCAATAAAGAGCCCAAATATTCATCCAGGGATCCCATTTGATGAAAACTTGAATCTAACCCCCCTGGAGATGCTGCATACCAAATATCAAAAGAATCTGGCAGGTGGATCTGAAGAAGATTTTTAAAGATTATTCCCCATATTGCACCAAGTTAATATTCTGGCTTCCATAGGAAGCCCAAATATTAACCCAGGGACTCAATTTGAACAAACTTCAATCTGACCCCTGTAGAGATGCTGTATACCAAGTATCAAAAGAATCTGACTGTATGATCTGAAAAAGAAGATTTTTAAAGCTAATTCCCCATAGCACCCCAAGTTAATTATTTGGTCTCCTCTGTTGAGCCCAAATATGAAGCGAGAGGGTCGATTTGAACACACTTGTATTTGACCATCCTATGGATGCTGTATACCAAATATCAAAAGATTCTGATCACTGGTTCTGAAGAAATTTTTTTTTTAATTTTTGCAAATATGCTGACTCAGCATTTTTTCAAACGCCTCTGCAGAACACCCTAACACAACCGATGGCCAATTTCTTTTTTAATCCATTCTACCAGTCAAAAGGATGCTTCATACCAAATAACAGTTCTCTGTTCCGTGTAGTTTGGAAAATATGGGCATTTGAATTTTTTTCTATTTTTAGCCCCTGAGGTACCCACAGGGCAATGAAAAAAAAGTATTCTGGGCACCAATCAAGTACTTTGGACCCACTTATGTTACATGCCAAATTTGGTTCAAATCAGCCCATCGGTTCTTGAAATAGAAATTTGGGGTGAAGTCCAAAATGGATATGTGCACACAGAGCCCAAATATTGATGCATCAACTTCTCTTGAACAAACTTTAATCTTCAACACCAAAGAGTGTTACATACCATATATCAAGGCAATCTCTCTGGTGGTTAATGAGAAGATTTTTAAAATTTTTAGGCTTTGGCATCATTGCCTAGAGCTCGAAAAAGGCAGCCGCACCATTTGAACAAAATAGAAAGGGTATACCCCAGGGATAGATGGTTTGTGCAATATATGTTTGAATTTGTCTGAATGGCTGTGGAGAAGAAGCCAGGTTAGCAAAAGTTAACAGACAACGGTCGCCAAGTGATGGCAATACCTCACTCACACTGACTTGCAGTCAGGTGAGTGAAAAAAAAGATTTTTAAAGAACATCCCTCATATTGAACTAAGTAATAATTCGGGCTCCCACAGGGAGCCCTAATATGAACCCAGGGACTTGGCTTGAACAAACCTGAATCTCACCTCCAGTGGCAAATATCAAAAGATTCTGACTGGTGGATGTGAAGAACAGTTTTTAAGAATATTCCTCAAATTGAACTAAGTTATAATTTGGGCTCCCACAGGGAGCCCAAATATCAACCCAGGGACTTGGCCTGAACAAACTTGAATCTTACCCCCCTAAGGATGCTGCATACCAAATATCCAAACATTCCGACTGCTGAATCTGAAGAAGATTTTTAAAGACAAGAGGAATGTTACTAAGGTAACACATGCTCCCATCTCCCCCCCCCCCCCCCCCACCCATGACCTTCACCTTGCAGATGCGGCGGAAACTATTATATGCGACACACTTTCTGACTGTCCTTAACATTTGTAAAAAGTTTAACAATTGTACTATGATTTGTTTCTGAGTTATGGCTGAGACACGAATATTGACCAATTTTTAGTGTGATCTTGAAATGTGACCTTGACCTTGAAGGTACGAACCCGGCTATGGTGTGTGATATCCTCCAATGGTCCTTTATAAATGTGTGAAGTTTGATGACTGTGGCCCTAACAGTTTTCGAGTTATTGGCTTGGACACACACACACATGGACGGACGGATGGACGGACAGATGGACGGACACTCGCACACTTCAATCACTATATGCCACCCAACTTAAGTTGGGGGAGGTGCATAAAAAATTCCTAACTAATATTGAACTAAGTTATAATGCGGAGCCCAAATATGAACCCAGGCACTTGGCTTTAAGAAACTGAGGGGCAAGGCAACTTGATTTGAACAAAATCAAATTGCGATGTCATAACAAACTATTATCTCAAATATCAATTAATTGGTGGGGGAAGATATTCAGGGTGGGGGGGGGGGGGGAGATATACTAGGATATCTCCCCCCCCCCCAAGGGGAAGATATCCAGGGGAGGAAGATGACGTGTGACACCGATACCATACAATATTAATAGTATACCACCCATCTCCAATCTATTCATACCAATTGCAGTCCTTTTATGTCAAGCCTAAATGTACTGTGCTAGAACTGGAAAAAGTTCTCTAATTTTCTTTTCTCCATTAATACAGTGGAATCCTGTTAACTGAATAGCAATTTGGCAAGACAAAATTATTAAATTAACCTGAGTATTCAGTTAACAGGGATTGTCACTTTCCTGCATTCTACAGATTTATTTATTGGTGTTTAAGGTCACATATGCACAATGGCTAATCGAGCCCCCAACATGGATATAAAGTCAAGTCCAGCCAATTGTTTGGAGAGAAAAACTAAGCATTTATTCCATTACATTTTTTCCATAAACTTCGTCAAACAAGGTGTAATAGATTAAATGCCTGTATTGGATGGTTTCAGGCCAAACAAGTCTACAACTATATACAAGGGGAATTTGGCGACTATTAGGGTAATTTCTGAACATACTACCGTATTTTTTTATTCAATAAACAAGCATTCACTCTATAACCCATTTGGCAATTAATAGGTCAAATTTGTACTGAATGCATGGTAAATGGTTTTCTGTTTGGAAGTTATATTCATTTAACAGGGTTATTCAATTAAGAGATAACCAATCAAGTGGGCTCCAATGCCGCTCGGCTGATTTGACCTAAAATTCTGAATCTTAAAAAACTCTTGAGAGGGAGCTTTCTAAGAATGTCAGGGACTCATATCAATAAATGTGCTAATATAGGGATGATGAAAGTGTCAATGACACTGTAGCTTAACTTGTGTGTTGTGTTTGATGAAAAGGATAATGTTCAATGTTTATGAAAGGATTATGAAATAAGACAAGAATTGTGATAATTGGGAGTATGTTCATTTCTGTTCCCTGTATGCTATGTTTTTGATAAAAATAATATGAGGTGTACACTGTACTAAAGAGCTGAGGGGTGGGTTAATATGACCTCACAGTTAATGTATATGGCCCTCACAGTTAACGTATATCAACGCAAGTTACCAAGTTTCAGTGAAATTATTCCAAAATGAGTCATCCTATCAAGTTACATTAAAATCCCCATAAATATGGCCTGTAGACTGTGCTAAAGGTTTTCGGGCTTCGGGCCCCTGTAGCCGTCAGTTTCCCAATTGCATCCAAAGGGGACGTTCTCATCTAGAAGTCAACCTACCAAGTTACAATGAAATCCCCTCATAAATATGACCTGTAGACTGTGCTAAAGGTTTTTGGGCTCGGGCAGCCATCATGGTTGAATGATCGCAACCAAAAGGGGACATTCTCATCTGGGCATCATCTGGAGTGATCCTACGAAGTTACAATGAAATCCCTTCATAAATATGACCTGTAGACTGTGCTCAAGGTTTTCGGGCTTCGGGCACACCTGTAGCCATCACAGTTGACCAATCACGACCAAAAGGGGATGTCATCACCTAGGCATTATATGGAGTCAACCTAACAGGTTACAATGAAATCCTTCCATAAATATGACCTTTTGCCTATGCTAAAGGTTTTTGGGCTCGGCACCCATCAAGGCTGAATGATCGCGATCAAAATGGGACGTTCTCATCTAGACATTATTTGGAGTCTTCCTACCAAGTTACAATGAAATCCCTTCATAAATATGACCTGTAGACTGTGCTAAAGGTTTTTGGGCTTTGGGCCCCTGTAGCCGTCACAGTTGCCCAATCACGTCCAAAAGGGGACTTTCTCATCTAGACATTATATGAAGTCAACCCACTAAGTTACAAAGAAATTCCTCAATAAATATGACCTGTAGACCGTGCTAAAGGTTTTCGGGTTTGGGGCTTGGGCAATCATCACGGTTGGCAGATCACGCCCAAATGGGGAAATTCTCATCTAGACATCATAAGGAGTCATCCTACCAAGTTACAATGAAATCCCTCCATATTAAACATGACCTGCAGACTGTGCTAAAAGTTTTTGAGTTTCGGGCTTGGGCAGCCATCACGGTTGACAGATCATGCCCAAAAGGGGACGTACTCATCTAGGCATTATAGAGAGACATCCTACCAAGTTACAATGAAATCCCTCTATAAATACGACCTGTAGACTGTGCTAATGGTTTTGGGGTTTTAAGCTCGGGCAGCCATACCGGTTGACTGATCACGACCAAAAGGGGACGTTCTCATCTAGAAATGACCCCAAACCTGCATATGAAATTTCATGACGATCAGACATGAACTGCGGGGTGTGGCCCGTGCTAAAGGAAAATGTGAACAGACTCACAGACTAACAGACTTCCGCAAGTGTGATGGCAATAGCTTGTCTTGACTTTGTCAAGTTAAGCTAAAAATCACATGCAAATAAATTTTGATGAAGTTTGCTAAAATTAGTACATTTTTTAGGACAAATTAGTGAAATGTATGTTTCTTCAACTGATATTTTATTTCAATAAATTTACATAATGAGAGTGTCAATGACAATGCAGCTAAACTTGTCCAAAAAGGGACTGAATCAAATAGAAAGTTCTAGTTATGCTAAGTCAATCACTCAAGTTTCTACAGAAAAAACATCACACCAAAGCGACATATGAAATCTGAAAAAGATCAGGATGTGGCGGTAGTGTGTACTAATAGAATTGTTTGACAATTTATATGCCAAATCCAAGATGGCCACTGGCGGTCATGTTTTTTAATGAAATTCAGAAAATTTGGATAGCTGCCATCTGGACCATACACCAAAGCTAGATATGAAATTTGAATAAGATTGGGCGAGAGTTGCGGCCGGTCAGGTGTGCTAATAGAATTGTTGACAATTTATATGTCAAATCCAAGATAGCCACTTGCGGTCATGTTTTTCAACAGAATTCAGAAAAATTTGATAGCTCCCATTTAGACATCACACTAAAGCTACATATGAAATTCAAAAAAGATCGGGTGAGAGATGCGGCATGTAGGATGTGCTAATGGGTTTGTTGACTATTTATATGCCAAATCAAAGATGGCTGCTGGCGGCCGTATTTTTCAACGAAATTCAGTAAAATTCAATAGTTCCTATCAAAACATCACACAAAAGCTACATAAGAAATTTTAAAAAGATCGGTTGAGAGATGTGGCCTGAAGGATGTGCTAATAGAATTGTTAACAAGTCATATGCCAAATCCAGGACAGCCACTGGTGCCATGTTTTTCAATGAAATTCAGAAAATTTTTATAGCTTCCATCTAGACATCACACCAAAGCTATATATGAAAGTTGAAATAAGATCGGGTAAGAGATGCAGCTTGTAGGGTGTGCTAACGGAATTATTGACAATTCATATGCCAAATTCAAGATGGCCACTCGCAGTCATGTTTTTTAATGCAATTCAGAAAAATTTGATAGCTCCCATCTAGATATGACCAGGGCTTGAATTTTAGAACTGTGGCCAGGCTGATGAATAGGCCAAGTAAAAAGGGAAACCAGGCCTGATTTGTACTGTTCAGGGCTGACTTCGCAGATTACATAAACCGTGGCAGATGCATTTGCCGGCTTGATAGATTGGCGACCAGGCTGACGGATCAGCCAAGTGAGAAATGTTTTGAGGCCGATTACCAGGCCTGGGCTGATTTTCCTGGTGAAAATGCAAGCCCTGTATGACCCAAAAGCTACATAATTATGAAATTTGAAAAAGATCGGGTGAGAGATGTGGCCTGTAGGGTGTGCTAATGGAATTGTTGACAATTTATATCAGGGTTCCCACTGATATCAGTAAATTAAAATTTAAGCACTATTTGAGCACATTTCAAGGACTCTCACCATGATTTTCAAGGACTGTTATAATTTTGATATGAACTTACAACACCATAGCAATACAAAGAATTTCAGTTTCGAGGATCTGATCTCTGGAAAACCCAACTAGCTAGATATATATCAGTCCTTGAGCTCAACAAGGAGCCATCAGCAATGCTAAAGCATTGCAGATGATGCCTTGATGCACTTAAGGGACAATATAGAGATCAAATAAATGTGATTTCTGGCCGATTCTGTGACATCGCATGTACACTAGCAGAAAAAAGAAACACAAGTTTTTTTCTGTGGTAAATATTTCAAATGTGTTATGGATGATTATTTAATTGTTTGGATTTTCATGTTATTTCTCCATTACTGATTAAATTTTGACGAGTTATGTTGTCTTAAAACAGTCGGCATTTGCATGATCGCCATTCCCTGATCAAAATCAATAGTGGGTATGCCAGCCCCGGGCTTCAGTAGCTGCTCTAACTCTCCTTACCACTGATCCCATCAGGTTGTTTATGGTCCTTTGTGGGATGTTATTCCACTCCTGAAGTATGGCCAGCGTGAGCTGAGCAATTTTGACATGCTTTTTGACCCTCCTGTCCAGCTCATTCCACAGATGTGACATCAGGGACAAATCTGGACTGTAGGGTGGCCAATCAAGAACTGAGATATTGTTTTGGTTAAGGAAGTCACGACAAAGTCTAGCATAACCAGATATGGATGGTTAATCCGGAATTACCCAGCACTAAGTTTGAAAATCAGAATAATTAAATTCATAGTTATTGTTGCTGATTCTCAGATTTCTTTCCGTCACCAATATCAATAATATTTCCACACCGTAACAAGGATTTTAGTCTTATTGGCAGATATACGTCATGTGTAAATTTTTAATGAAAGTGTCAATGACACTGTAGCTCAACTTGTCAAGACAAAGACATGTACATGTATAGTATGTGACACAGCAATGACAAACATCTAGGTAATGACCTGATAACAAAGAGCTTCGTTTATCCTCCATAACATCTGCCAAACAATAGCCCCTTTAAAGCAGTCATGACTTGATGCAATGAAAGTGTCAATGACACTGTAGCTCAACTTGTTAAGACATGTACATGTATAGTATGTGACACAGCAATGACAAACATCTAGGTAATGACCTGATAACAAAGGTACATATAAAGTATTGTAACGGTCTTACGAAAATACTGACCGTTGCCTGTAACAAATGTATAGGTAAAGTATTGTAAAGGTGGGTGACAGTCAGATGCTAAACTAGAAAAAAATCTTTCAGTCCCAGAGCGGGTCTGACTGAACCCCAAAATATTTCTTCTCATAGCACAGTGATAACAAAGGCACCCCAAAACACACTCGTTCCTGTCCCAAGGTGAAAACAAAGGTACCCAAGAAGTTTTGTGAAGATCAGTTCATAAATACGAGCTGTATAGAACTTGTGACAAAAACCTGATTGGACCTAATTTCGGTACAAAATGGCCACTGGCAGCCATCTTGAATTTTGAACCGCACCCAGAAACACTCATTCTCGTCCCAAGGTGATAACAAAGGTACCCAAGAAGTTTTGTGAAGATCAGTTCATAAATACAGCCTCTACCCTGAGCCGTATTGACATGTGTGCTTACATTGTGTAAGTAGCACTGAATAAATCAAAGTTAATCTAATCTGCATAATTTCTGCACGAAAAAAAACCCCTTACAATATGTGATGTATTCAATGTTACTAAACATTCATACAAAAATTTATTCAAATCAGAACTTTCATACAGAAGTTCTGTACAAAAGACTGATTGCACTAATTTTGGTACAAAATGGCTGCTGGTGGCCATCTTGAATTTCGGACCACACCCAAAAACACTCGTTCTCATCCCACGGTGATAACAAAGGTACCCAAGAAGTTTTGTAAAGATTGGTTCATAAATATAGCCTCTAGTCTGAGCCGTATAGAAGTTGTGTACAACAATAGGCCCCACGGGGCCTGAAGCGCTCATCTTGTACAGAACACAATTTAAACAGAGTCCAAGAATGAGTCTACATTAAGCAAGCCATCTCCATAGGCTACACTGTCAATCCTTGAGTCCCTCAGGAGTGACAAAAATAATCCGGGCATCATGCCTTTTCTTCAGTTGATCATAAGTAAAATGTAGAGCTCCCCTATGAAGCCCCTTGATATAACCTATGTGGATTAATCTTAGTACCTCTAGAGGGTACTGAATACAAAATTTTTAATTCTTCAGCAAAATGGCCAATTCCGGCTCCCATAGAGAGCCCAAATATTAACCCAGGCTCTTCATTTGAACACAGTTAAATCTGACCTCCCTAGAGATGTTGTGTACCGAATATGAAAGCATTCTGACTGTTGGATCTGAAGAAGAGAAATTGTAAAGAAATTTCTTCGAACTGCATTAAGTTCAAATTTGGGCTACCATAGCGAGCCCAAATATTGACCTATGGATCCGAGTTGAACAAACTTGAATCTGACCCCCCTAGAGATGTTGTATACCAAATGTGAAAGCATTCTGACAAGTGAATCTGAAGAAGATTTTTGAAGAAATTCCCTCATATTGTACTAAGTTAAATTTCATGTTCCCGTATGGAGCCCAAATATTAACCTAGGCACTCGAATTGAACAACCTGGAATCTGACCCCCCTAGAGATGTTGTATACCAAATATAAAAGCATTCCGACTGGTGGATCTGAAGAAGAAGATTTTTAAAGAAATTTTCTCATATTGCACTAAGTAAAAATTTGGGCTACCATAGTGAGCCCAAATATATACCTAGGGATCTGATTTGAACAAACTTGAATCTGACCCCCATAGAGATGTTGCATACCAAATATCAAAGCATTCTGACTGATGGATCTGAAGAAGAAGATTTTTTAAATTACCCTCCATATTGAACAAAGATAAAATTTGGGCTTCCATAGGAAGCCCAAATATTAACCTAGGGACTTGGTTTGAACAATCTAGAATCTGACCCTCATAACAATGATGTATACCAAATATTAAAAGATTCTGACTGGTGGTTCTGAAGAAGAAGATTTTTAAAGAATATTCCCCATATTACCCTATGTTAAAACTTCGGGCTCCTGTAGAGAGCCCAAATATGAACCAATGAGCTTTATTTCAACAAACTTTTATCTGACCCCCCTATGAATGCTGTATACCAAATATCAAAAGATTCTGATGATTGGTTCTGGAGAAAAGATTTTTTTAAATTTTTGCAAATATGCTGACTCAGCATTTTTTCGATGCCCATTACAGAACACCTCAACATAACCGATGGCAATTTTTTTTTACCATTCAATTCTACTGGTCATAAGGATACTTCATACCAAATAAAAGCTCTCTGTTCTGTGGGGTTTGGGAAATATGGGCGTTTGAAAATATTTCTATTTTTAGTTCCCAGGGTTCCCATGGGGATGCAGGAATTTTTTTTTTGTGCATGTGTCAAGTACTTATGACCCAAAACTACCACAAACCAAATTTGGTTCATACCGGACCATCGGTTCAGAAAATAGAAATTTTGCGCGGGGCCAAAAATCTTACCCCTCCTATTACAAAGCCAAATATTACTTCACGAACTTCGTTTGAACAAACTTGACTCTACACCTCATATGGAAGCTCTATAGCAAATATCAAGTCATTGTACACACTGGTTCTTGAGAAGATTTTAAAAATATTTTGGAGCATTTTCCCCCACTCCCTCCCTATGGGGCTGGGCATGCTGAGTTGAACAAAAATGAAATGCCCCTTTGGGACCATCACTCACACAAACTTTCACTTGAATTGGCCCAGTGGCTTTGGAGGAGAAGACCAAAACATGGTGTTGACGGACGACGGACGACAGACGATGGACGACGGACGGGAAGCAATGAGATTAGCTCAGCTTGACTTTGTCAAGATGAGCTAAAAAACTGATTAGACCTAGATTTTGATGAATAAAGTCCCATAACTCTGGAATGACAAATCGGACAGCAACACAAATCGAAAGGGAGATTCCTTCTATCAACATATACTTGCAACCAAAAAATCATGAAAATTGCTCTTAGCTTTTTCAAGTTATTGTTCGACATGTGAAAAATAAAGTCCCATAACTCTGGAATGACTAATCGAACGGCGACACCAACCGAAAGGGAGCTTCCTTCCATCAACATAAACCACCTACCAAAAAATCGTGAAAATCCCTTGAAGCATTCTCGAGTTATCGTACGACGTGTAAAAAATCAACAATTTTCTAAGTAATAAAGTCCCATAACTCTGGAATGACTAATCAAACGGAGACACTAAACGAAAGGGAGCTTTCCTCCATCGATATACACCACCTACCCAAAAATCGTGAAAATCCCTCGAAGCATTCTCGAGTTATCGTTTGACGTGTAAAAAATCAACAATTTTCTAAGTAATAAAGTCCCATAACTCTGGAATGACTAATCAAACGGCGACACTAAACGAAAGGGAGCTTCCCTCCATCGATATACACCACCTACCCAAAAATCATGAAAATCTCTCAAAGCGTTCTTGAGTTATCGTACGACATGTGACCGGCGGACAGACGGACGGACAGCGGTATACCATAATACGACCCGTTTTTTTCAAAACGGCGTATAAAAACATCAAAATTAGTCTAATTTGCACAATTTATGCACGAGAAGAAAACCTGTATTATATGTGATGTATCCCATGGTACTAAACATTCATACAAAAAATTATTCAAATCAGAGCCTTCATATGGAAGTACTGTACAAAAAACAGATTTCTGCATCGACTGTACAAAATGGCGGCTGGCAGCCATCTTGAATTTCGGACCGCACCCAAAAACACTCGTTCTCGTCCCACGGTCATAACAAAGGTACCCAAGAAGTTTCGTAAGGATCGGTTCATAAATACGGCCTCTAGCCCGAGCCATATCCAATTGTTGACGTACGGACAGACAGACGGATGGACAGACGGACGGACGACGGGCCATGAGAAAAGCTCAAATTTGGCTTCGCCAAAGTTGGGTTAATACAAGAGGCCCCACAGGGCCTGAAGCGCTCATCTTAAACAGAACACAATTTAAACAGAGTCCAAGAATGAGTCTACATTAAGCAAGCCATCTCCACAGGCTGCACTGTCAATCCTTGAGTCCCTCAGGAGTGACAAAAATAATCTGGGCATCATGCCTTTTTTTCAGCTGATCATAAAGTAAAATGTAGAGCTCCCCTATGAAGCCCCTTGATACAACCTATGTGGATTAATCTTAGTACCTCTAGAGGGTACTGAATACAATATTTTTAATTCTTCAGCAAAATGGCCAATTCCGGCTACCATAGAGAGCCCAAATATTAACCCAGGCTCTTGATTTGAACACAGTTAAGTCTGACTTCCCTAGAGATGTTGTGTACCGAATATGAAAGCATTCTGACTGTTGTATCTGAAGAAGAGAAATTGTAAAGAAATTTCTTCGAATTGCACTAAGTTCAAATTTGGGCTACCATAGCGAGCCCAAATATTAACCTATGGATCCGATTTGAACAAACTTGAATCTGACCCCCCCTAGAGATGTTGTATACCAAATGTGAAAGCATTCTGACAAGTGAATCTGAAGAAGATTTTTGAAGAAATTCCATCATATTGTACTAAGTTAAATTTCATGTTCCCATATGGAGCCCAAATATTAACCTTAAGGCTTCCACGTTTACACGTGTAAACGTGAATGTTTCGTTTATGGGCATTAAACGTTTACAGTTCTGGTAAACGTGTACACGGAATGAAGTTTTAATACAGTAATTTCAAAATTGCAGTTTAATGCAGAAAAGAAACAAAAAAAAAAATTCCAACTTTGCAATGCAATATTTTGGTAATGCTTCAGAAAAACTGTGTACTGGTTCCGACTGGCGCCGCCACCACAGTAACCGAACGAAATCATCTTCAAATCATGTGATATCATATGTGACACAGCCACGTGAGCCGCATGGCACGTGCTTATCTTTGGTGTTTACTTCGAAACATGTGTGGGATGTTTTAGTTTATTCAGATTTACATGTATATTCCCAAAGTGATACACAATTGTTCTCGATGATTTCGTTCACCTGACATGGATTATTAATTTATTATTCCCACATGGGATGATCTTAGGATCGATTTATGGAGTTTGACAGACAGACTGGCACTTGCGGTGTTTGAAAATTTGGATTCCCCTGCATGGTTTGTAGACTTTGTTTACTTTTGCGACATTGCATTCCACTCTCAAGTTCGGTATTGTCACTATTGTGTGCCAAGGCAACTCGCTCCAACATTACCCCGAACCCACCAGAATGAGCTCAGAGACCCCCATAAATTTCCAAATTTACCTGGGGGGGAATCCCCCAGACGACCCCCCCCCCCCCCACCCCCCACCCCACCCCCCAATAGACCGAGTGACTTTGTCTTCGGCATCTGCATGCTGTGATCGTTCGTCAACGTCGTTTTTGGACAAACTTAAATCGGCTGTCTCAGTAACATAAATTGTATGCCCTGTACGCAAAGATATGATGAACTTACTGTGCATTATTACACACTTCTATCAAATACTGACTACTTGCATTGTTAGTACATGTAAACGTTTCCGTTTCGTTTACAGACAGTCGTTTAAATGTTTACAATTTTGTCTAAACGTGGAAGCCTTAATTAACCTAGGCACTCGAATTGAACAACCTGGAATCTGACCTCCCTAGAGATGTTGTATACCAAATATAAAAGCATTCCGACTGGTGGATCTGAAAAAGAAGATTTTTAAAGAAATTTCCTCATATTGCACTAAGTAAAAATTTGGGCTACCATAGTGAGCCCAAATATATACCTAGGGATCTGATTTGAACAAACTTGAATCTGACCCCCATGGAGATGTTGCATACCAAATATCAAAGCATTCTGACTGGTGGATCTGAAGAAGAAGATTTTTTTAAATTACCCTCCATATTGAACAAAGATTAAATTTGGGCTTCCGTAGGAAGCCCAAATATTAACCTAGGGACTTGGTTTGAACAATCTAGAATCTGACCCTCATAACAATGATTTATACCAAACATTAAAAGATTCTGATTGGTGGTTCTGAAGAAGAAGATTTTTCATATTACCCTATGTTAAAACTTCGGGCTTCTGTAGAGAGCCAAAATATGAACCAATGAGCTTTATTTCAACAAACTTTTATCTGATCCCCCTATGAATGCTGTATACAAAATATCAAAAGATTCTGATGACTGGTTCTTGAGAAAAGATTTTTAAAAATTTTTGCAAATATGCTGACTCAGCATTTTTTCGATGCCCATTACAGAACACCCTAACATAACCGATGGGTATTTTTTTTTACCATTCAATTCTACTGGTCATAAGGATATTTCATACCAAATAACAGCTCTCTGTTCCGTGGGGTTTGGGAAATATGGGCGTTTGAAAATATTTCTATTTTTAGCTCCCAGGATTCCCATGGGGATGCAGGAATTTTTTTTTTTTTTGCATGGGTCAAGTACTTATGACCCAATACTACCACAAACCAAATTTGGTTCATACCGGACCATCGGTTCAGAAAATAGAAATTTTGGGCGGGGCCAAAAATCTTACCCCTCCTATTACAAAGCCAAATATTACTTCACGAACTTCATTTGAACAAACTTGATTCTACACCTCATATGGAAGCTCCATAGCAAATATCAAGTCATTGTACACACTGGTTCTTGAGAAGATTTTAAAAATATTTGGAGCATTTTCCCCCACTCCCTCCCTATGGGGCTGGACATGTTGAGATGAACAAAAATGAAATGCCCCTTTTGGACCATCACTCACACAAACTTTCAGTTGAATTGGCCCAGTGGCTTTGGAGGAGAAGACCAAAACATGGTGTTGATGGACGACGGACGGATAGCGATGAGATTAGCTCAGCTTGACTTTGTCAAGGTGAGCTAAAAATCATAGTGAACAAATGACCTCTGGGACAATTTCTGATTACATCACTTCCATCTATTCCAAACAGATAGCTTTTGAATCTCACCTTATAGAACCACTAATCAGCTTTGAATAAATGCTGGAGTTTTTCATGGTGGTAATATAAAAAGCAATTACCATTAGCAGAACCCTAAAGAAATTAGAAATGCAACAAGAAATGAAAAGGCAGGAAAATGAAATGAAATTAAAAGAATTAGAGGCCCAAAAAGAAAAAGAAGAAAGAGAAAATGAAATTAAATTAAAAGAAATTCAGGCTCAAAAAGAAAGGGAACAAATTCAGGCTCAAAAAGAAACAGAACATTTTCAGGCTCAAAAAGAAAGGGAACAAATTCAGGCTCAAAAAGAGGAAAGGGAATTAAAATTAAGGGAAATTGAAATTAAGGCCCAAGGAAATAAAAATAAAAGAATTAGAATCTCAACATTAAGGCTCAAATGTAATTTCCCCAAGTAGATTTGATGCAACTAAACATGTTAGGCTAGTTCCCCCTTTCAAGAAAAAGAAGTTGATAAATATTTTTCACATTTTGAAAAAGTGGCAACAAGTTTAGAATGGCCAAGGGACATCTGGACTTTGCTATTGCTGGACTTTGCTATTGCAAAGTATTTTGAAAGGGAAGGCCCAAGAAATCTATTCCGCTGTTGTTGACACATTAAACAGAGCTGCAGTACTAGCAGATGACTATGCCTTAACTCATAAAATGAGTCGTAACTCTACAAAGTTTTGGCTTCACAAGCCACCTGAAATTTCTCTCCTGGACTATGTGTCCACTTTTAAGAACAAGAGGCCCCACGGGGCCTGAAGCGCTCATCTTGTACAGAACACAATTTAAACAGAGTCCAAGAATGAGTCTACATTAAGCAAGCCATCTCCATAGGCTACACTGTCAATCCTTGAGTCCCTCAGGAGTGACAAAAATAATCTGGGCATCATGCCTTTTCTTCAGTTGATCGTAAGTAAAATGTAGAGCTCCCCTATGAAGCCCCTTGATACAACCTATGTGGATTAATCTTAGTACCTCTAGAGGGTACTGAATACAAAATTTTTAATTCTTCAGCAAAATGGCCAATTCCGGCTCCCATAGAGAGCCCAAATATTAACCCAGGCTCTTGATTTGAACACAGTTAAATCTGACTTCCCTAGAGATGTTGTGTACCGAATATGAAAGCATTCTGACTGTTGGATCTGAAAAAGAGAAATTGTAAAGAAATTTCTTCGAATTGCACTAAGTTCAAATTTGGGCTACCATAGCGAGCCCAAATATTGACCTATGGATCCGATTTGAACAAACTTGAATCTGACCCCCCCTAGAGATGTTGTATACCAAATGTGAAAGCATTTTGACAAGTGAATCTGAAGAAGAAGATTTTTCAAGAAATTCCCTCATATTGTACTAAGTTAAATTTCACGTTCCCATATGGAGCCCAAATATTAACCTAGGCACTCGAATTGAACAACCTGGAATCTGACCCCCCCCCCCCCCCCCCCCCCCCCCCCCCCTAAAGATGTTGTATACCAAATATAAAAGCATTCCGACTGGTGGATCTGAAGAAGAAGATTTTTAAAGAAATTTTCTCATATTGCACTAAGTAAAAATTTGGGCTACCATAGTGAGCCCAAATATATACCTAGGGATCTAATTTGAACAAACTTGAATCTGACCCCCATAGAGATGTTGTATACCAAATATCAAAGCATTCTGACTGATGGATCTGAAGAAGAAGATTTTTTTAAATTACCCTCCATATTGAACAAAGATAAAATTTGGGCTTCCATAGGAAGCCCAAATATTAATCTAGGGACTTGGTTTGAACAATCTAGAATCTGACCCTCATAACAATGATGTATACCAAATATTAAAAGATTCTGACTGGTGGTTCTGAAGAAGAAGATTTTTAAAGAATATTCCCCATATTACCCTATGTTAAAACTTCGAGCTCCTGTAGAGAGCCAAAATATGAACCAATGAGCTTTATTTCAACAAACTTTTATCTGACCCTTCTATGAATGTTGTATACCAAATATCAAAAGATTCTGATGATTGGTTCTGGAGAAAAGATTTTTTTAAATTTTTGCAAATATGCTGACTCAGCATTTTTTCGATGCCCATTACAGAACACCCTAACATAACCGATGGCAATTTTTTTTTACCATTCAATTCTACTGGTCATAAGGATACTTCATACCAAATAAAAGCTCTCTGTTCCGTGGGGTTTGGGAAATATGGGCGTTTGAAAATATTTCTATTTTTAGCCCCCAGGGTTCCCATGGGGATGCAGGAATTTTTTTTTTTTGCATGGGTCAAGTACTTATGACCCAATACCACCACAAACCAAATTTGTTTCATACCGGACCATCGGTTCAGAAAATAGAAATTTTGGGCGGAGCCAAAAATCTTACCCCTCCCATTACAAAGCCAAATATTACTTCACGAACTTCGTTTGAACAAACTTGATTCTACACCTCATATGGAAGCTCCATAGCAAATATCAAGTCATTGTACACACTGGTTCTTGAGAAGAAGATTTTAAAAATATTTTGGAGCATTTTCCCCCACTCCCTCCCTATGGGGCTGGGCATGCTGAGTTGAACAAAAATGAAATGCCCCTTTGGGACCATCACTCACACAAACTTTCACTTGAATTGGCCCAGTGGCTTTGGTGGAGAAGACCAAAACATGGTGTTGACGGACGACGGACAACGGACAGGAAGCGATGAGATTAGCTAAGCTTGACTTTGTCTAGATGAGCTAAAAAGTTGCACCTGGCCAGAGAAATAAAATAAAACAATAATTTACAGCAGGGACCAGACTAGGGGGGAATTTTAGGGAGACTTCAAGTCTCCCTCCAGAAAAAATAGGGAGACTGCAGAGTCATGTAGGGAGACTTCATACGCAAGTGGGGAAAATTAAGAATATTCATGTACCGCCCCCCACTGCCCCTTCATATTTTCAATGTGTAATTATTGACTGAAAATCCCCCCACTGCTACCCTCTCCTTCATGACCCCTCCCCTCTTCCTCGTGTCAATCACCCAGCACCCTCCGGTGGTTGCCTTTCACCAGAGTCTACTGAACTAATAATTTCCTAAGTCTGAAATTGTAAACAGGACCAGATGTAAGAAGGTTGCTTGGGAGGTACTTTGTTAGTTAATAAACAAAATACATTCTGGGGTCGAGTATTTTGTAAAAGAAATGTCATTTTGCATCATTTTTAAGGCATTCCGGTGTCATACTGTGTCATTTCGTGTCATTCCAGTGTTTAGGAGGACCCTTTTCAAGATCGTCCACATGCACACTTGTGTCCTGTACAAAGCTTTTCTTGTCATCACCAAAACTTTTTTTTTCATGTGTTTCAATTCCATTCGTGTTTTTCTGGGAATAGACAGTCCAACTGTTAACAGTCATCAGCAAAACGAAATGAAAATACTGTGTTATAAAATACGTCCATTGTGTATACATTTTCGGCATCCTAAGCGACGTAACCTACCTTCAAACTGGGTTATTTTGTTGAGTCACGTAAGTCACCTATTTTCGTTTCGACAATTGAAGCTCCGACTGAAACGCAACAAAACAGAAATAAAAAAAAATCTGCCAAAAGCGACAATAGATAACTGATTGTCGTGTGATTTCAAATAAATGGACGTTTATTTGACGAATTAAAATGCCCATTTATCACGCTCGAGCACATTCGATTTTTGAAAATAATCGTTTTCATGTAATTGTAAACCTTGCATCACTCAGTTCAGCCTTTCTTCATTTTTTGGCCAATTTTTAGAGGGCGACTTGTAATCGCCCCTACTATTTTTCTAGGCGACTTTGGGCTTAGAAGGGCAACATAATCGCCCTAGTCACCCTCACGGCTGGTCCCTGATTTACAGAAAGCCCAGAGTCATATGAAGACCTGGTATGATAAAATACGAAATTTCGCACATTTAAACCTGGGGACAAGGTGCTAGTATTATTCCCTTTAAAGGGCAATTCTTTACAAGCAAGATATTCAGGGCCTTATGTTAAGCACAAGATCAGTGATACTGATTATGTTGTTGAGACTCCCGATAGACTCAAAAATACTCAGCTGTGCCATATAAATATGTTGAAAGCATATTATGCGAGAGAACCAAGCTCTCTACCAGTCTCAACAGTCACCCACATGGATAAGGTGGAAATTCCTGTAGAGGATATTCATGAAGGCGGCGAAAATGTACCTCCAAAGTTACAGAACTCAGATGTTCTGAGAGATCTACAAAATAAAATAGATTATTTCCTGCCTGACCAAAGAAAAGATTTAGTCGATTTAATTTTCAAATATCAAAACTTATTTCCCGATGTGCCAAGTAGGACTTCTGTTATTTTTCATGATCTTGATGTAGGAGAGGCAAATCCCATCAAACAGCATCCATATAGAGTGAACCCTTTCAAAGCTGAGATCATGCAAAAGGAAATACAGTATATGCTAGACAATGATATCATGGAACCTAGCCATAGCAACTGGAGTTTGCCCTGTATTCTCGTCCAAAAACCTGATGGGAGTTACCGATTTTGTGTGGATTACCGAAAAGTGAACAGCCTCACCAAAACAGACAATTATCCAATTCCAAGAATTGATGACTGCATCAACAAACTTGGCCATGCTAAATTTGTGACAAAATTTGACTTATTAAAGGGTTATTGGCAAGTCCCTTTAACAGAAAAAGCAAAAGAAATATCTGCTTTTGTTACCCCATTTGGGTTGTATCAATATAAAGTTACACCTTTTGGCATGAAAAACTCTCCGGCAACGTTCCAGCACATGGTTAACCACTTAATTGCAGACCTAGATCACAGTGAAGCTTATATTGATGATGTTATTATACACACAGATACAAATTGGGCTGATCATCTAAAGCATATTCAAGAATTTTTTGACAAAGTGACCCAAGCCAACCTAACTATTAACTTGGTAAAATCAGAATTTGGAAAAGCAACTGTAAATTATTTAGGTCATGTCATGGGTCAGGGGCAGGTGAGGCCGATTGCGGCAAAAGTTGATGCCATTGTAAATTTTCCAGTACCAAGCTCTAAATGAAAGTGTCAATGACACTGTAGCTTAACTTGTGTGTTGTGTTTGATGAAAAGGATAATGTTCAATGTTTATGAAAGGATTATGAAATAAGACAAGAATTGTGATAATTGGGAATATGTTCATTTCTGTTCCCTGTATGCTATGTTTATGATAAAAATAATATGAGGTGTACACTGTACTAAAGATCTGAGGGGTGGGTTAATATGACCTCACAGTTAATATATGTGGCCCTCACAGTTAACGTTTATCAACAAAAGTTACCAAGTTACAGTGAAATTATTCCAAAATGAGTCATCCTATCAAGTTACATTAAAATCCCTTCATAAATATGGCCTGTAGACTGTGCTAAAGGTTTTCGTGCTAAAGGTTTTCGGGCTTCGGGCCCCTGTAGCCGTCAGTTTCCCAATTGCATCCAAAGGGGACGTTCTCATCTAGACATTATATGAAGTCAACCTACCAAGTTACAATGAAATCCCTTAATAAATATGACCTGTAGACTGTGCTAAAGGTTTTTGTGCTTTGGGCTCTGGCAGCCATCATGGTTGAATGATCGCAACCAAAAGGGGACATTCTCATCTGGGCATCATCTGGAGTGATTCTACAAAGTTTCAATGAAATCCCTTCATAAATATGACCTGTAGACTGTGCTCAAGGTTTTTGGGCTTCGGGCCCCTGAAGCCATCACAGTTGACCAATCACGACCAAAAGGGGATGTCATCATCTAGGCATTACATGGAGTCAAACTTACGGGTTACAATGAAGTCCTTCCATAAATATGACCAATAGACTATGATAAAGGTTTTGGGGTTTAGGGTCCGGGCAGCCATCAAGGCTGAATGATCGCGACCAAAAGGGGACGTTCTCATCTAGACATTATTTAGAGTCATCCTACCAAGGTACAATGAAATCCCTTCATAAATATGATCTGAAGACTGTGCTAAAGGTTTTCGGGCTTTAGGCTTGGCCAGCCATCATAGTTGAATGATCGCAACCAAAAGGGAGCATTCTCATCTGGACATCATCTGGAGTGATCCTATGAAGCTACAATGAAATCCCTTCATAAATATGACCTGTAGACTGTGCTCAAGATTTTCGGGCTTCAGGCACCTGTAGCCATCACAGTTGACCAACCACGACCAAAAGGGGATGTCATCATCTAGGCATTATATGGAGTCAACCTAACAAGTTACAATGAAATCCTTTCCATAAATACGACCTACACGCATGCTAAAGGTTTTTGGGCTTGGGCAGCCATCAAGGCTGAATGATCGAGACCAAAAGGGGACGTTCTCATCTGGACACTATTTGGAGTCATCCTACCAAGCTAAAATAAAATCCCTTCATAATTATGACCTGTAGACTGTTCTAAAGGTTTTCGGGCTTTGGGCCCCTGAAGCCGTCACAGTTGCCCAATCGTGTCCAAAAGGGGACGTTCTCATCTAGACATTATATGAAGTCAACCTACCAAGTTACAATGAAATCCCTTCATAAATATGACCTGTAGACTGTGCTAAAGGTTTTCAGGCTTCGGGCTCAGGCAGCCATCATGGTTGAATGATCGCAACCAAAGGGGACAATCTCATCTGGGCATCATCTGGAGTGATCCTGCAAAGTTACAATGAAATCCTTTCATAAATATGACCTGTAGACTGTGCTCAAGGTTTTCGGGCTTCGGGCACCTGTAGCCATCACAGTTGACCAATCACGACCAAAAGGGGATGTCATCATCTAGGCATTATATGGAGTCAACCTAACAATGTTACAATGAAATCCTTCTATAAATATAACCTTTTGCCTATGCTAAAGGTATTTGGGCTCAGGTACCCATCAAGACTGAATGATCACGGCCAAAATGGGGCGTTCTCATCTAGACATTATTTGGAGTCAACCTACCAAGTTACAATGAAATCCCTTCATAAATATGACCTGTAGACAGTGCTAAAGGTTTTCGGCCTTCAGGCACCTTTAGCCGTCAAAGTTGCCCAAGCATGTCCAAAAGGGGACGTTCTCATCTAGACATTATATGAAGTCAACCTACCAAGTTACAATGAAATCCCTTCATAAATATGACCTGTAGACTGTGCTTAAGGTTTTCGGGCTTCGGGCTCGGGCAGTCATCATGGTTGAATGATCGCAACCAAAGGGGACAATCTCATCTGGGCATCATCTGGAGTGATCCTATGAAGTTACAATGAAATCCCTTCATAAATATGACCTGTAGACTGTGCTCAAGATTTTTGGGCTTCAGGCACTTGTAGCCATCACAGCTGACCAATCACGACCAAAAGGGGATGTCATCATCTAGGCATTAAATGGAGTCAACCTAATAGGATACAATGAAATCCTTCCATAAATATGACCTTTTACCTATGCTAAAGGTTTTTGGGCTGGGGCACCCGTCAAGGCTGAATGATTGCGATCAAAAGGGGACGTTCTCATCTAGACATTATTTGGAGTCATCCTACCAAGTTACAATGAAATCTCCTCATAAATATGACCTGTAGACTGTGCTAAAGGTTTTCGGGCTTCAGGCACCTTTGGCCATCACAGTTGTCCAATCATGTCCAAAAGGGGATGTTCTCATCTAGACATTATATGAAGTTAACCTACCAAGTTACAATAAAATCCCCTCATAAATATAACCTGTAGACTGTGCTAAAGGTTTTCGGGCTTCGGGCTCAGGCAGCTATCATGGGTGAATGATCACAACCATAGGGGACAATCTCATCTGAGCATCATCTGGAGTTATCCTAAAGAAGTTACAATGAAATCCCTTCATAAATATGACCTGTAGACTGTGCTCAAGGTTTTTGGGCTTCGGGCTCCTGTAGCCGTCACAGTTGCCCAATCACGTCCAAAAGGGGACTTCCTCATCTAGATATTGTATGAAGTCAACCCACCAAGTTACAATGAAATTCCTCAATAAATATGACCTGTAGACTGTGCTAAATGTTTTCGGGTTTTGGGCTCGGGCAGTCGTCACGGTTGGCAGATCATGCCCAAATGGGGAAGTTCTCATCTCGACATCATAAGGAGTCATCCTACCAAGTTACAATGAAATCCCTCCACATTAAACATGACCTGCAGACTGTGCTAAAAGTTTTTGGGTTTCGGGCTTGGGCAGCCATCACGGTTGATAGATCATGCCCAAAAGGGGACGTTCTCATCTAGGCATTATACAGAGGCATCCTACCAAGTTACAATGAAATCCCTTCATAAATACACCCTGTAGACTGTGCTAATGGTTTTCGGGTTTTGGGCTCAGGCAGCCATACCGGTTGCCCGATCGCGACCAAAAGGGGACGTTTTCATCTAGACATGACCCCAAACCTGCATATGAAATTTCGTGACGATCAGACAAGATCTGCGGGGTGTAGCCCGCGCTAAAGGAAAATGTGAACAGACGTCACAGACTCACAGACTAACAGACAAACAGACTTCCGCACGTGTGATGGCAATAGCTTATCTTGACTATGTCAAGTTAAGCTAAAAAGAGCTCATGAGATTCTTAGGCATGGCTGGATATTATAGAAAATGTTGTTTAATTTCTCAGATGTTGTCTCCCCTTTGACAAGTTTATTGAGCAAAAGGGTTAAGTTTGTTTGGACTAAGGAGTGCCAGAAATCCTTTAACAGAATAAAAACTTTATTAAATAATTCCCCTGTCCTGGCCAGTACCAATTATGAAAAGCCCTTCAAATTATTTATAGATGCGAGTGACAATGGAGCAGGTGGGTATTTTGCCCAGGAAGATTCCCAAGGTATTGATCACCCTGTATGTTATTTCTCCAGAAAAATTTCTCAAACATCAAAAGAATTACTCTACAGTACAAAAAGAAACTTTGGCTCTAATTTTGGCATTAACCCATTTTGATGTGTATCTAGGAATGGCCCAATTACAGTTTACACCGATCATAACCCCTTAACTTTTATCAATAAAATAAACAAGAGGCCCCAAGGGGCCTGAGGGCGCTCACCTGACATGGTAGCCTAAATATCAACCCAGAGAATTGATTTCAACAAGTTGCATCTGCTCCTCCTAAGAAAAGCTTATACCAAATATCCAAAGATTCTGACCAGTGAATCTAAAAAAAAAAAAGATTTTTAAAGAATATTCCTCATATTGAACTAAGTTATAATTCAGGCTACCACAGTGAGATCAAATATGAACCCAGGGACTTGGCTTTAACAAACCTGAATCTCACACCCACCCCCCCACCCCCCCCCCCCCCCCCAACCACCCTAAGGATGCTGCACACCAAATATCAAAACATTCCGACTGATGGATCTGAAGAAGATTTTTAAAGAAAATTCCTCATTTTGAACTAAGTTACAATTCGAGCTCCCACAGTGAGTCCAAATATGGACCTAGGGACATGGCTTGAACAAACTTGAATCTCACCCCCTAAGGATGCTGCATACCAAATATCAAAATATTCCGACTGATGGATCTGAAGAAGATTTTTAAAGAAAATTCCTCATTTTGAACTAAGTTATCATTCGGGCTCCCACAGTGAGTCCAAATATGGACCTAGGGACATGGCTTGAACAAACTTAAATCTCACCCCCCTGAGGATGCTGCATACCAAATATCAAAACATTCCGACAGCTGGATCTGAAGAAGATTTTTTAAAGAAAATTCCTCATTTTGAACTAAGTTATAATTCAGGCTACCACAGTGAGATCAAATATGAACCCAGGGACTTGGCTTGAACAAACTTGAATCTCACCCCCCTAAGCATGGTGCATACCCAATATCAAAAGATTCTGCCTGCTGGATCTTGAGAAGAAGATTTTCAAAGAAATTTGCCTGAAATGCACTAAGTTCAAATTTGGGCTCCTATACTGAGCCCAAATATAAACCCAGGGGGCCGATTTGAACAAACATCAGATCCACCCCATAATGTTGCATACCAAATATCAAAAGATTCTGCCTGCTGGATCTGGAGAAGAATTTTTAAGAAATTTGCCTGAAATGCACTAAGTTCAAATTCGGGCTTCTATCTTCTATAGTGAGCCCAAATATGAATCCAGGGGGTCGATTTGAACAAACTTGAATCACATCCGCCCCACAATGTTGCATACCAAATATGAAAAGATTCTGCCTGCTGGATCTGGAGAAGAAGATTTTTTAAGAAATTTGCCTGAAATGCACTAACTTCGAATTCGAGCTTTTATAGTGAACCCAAATATGAATCTAGGGAGCCGATTTGAACAAATTTGAATCAGATCCACCCCCACAATGTTTCATACCAAATATCAAAAGATTCTGCCTGCTGGATCTGGAAAAGAATATTTTTTAAGAAATTTGCCTGAAATGCACTCAGTTCAAATTTGGGCTCCTATACTGAGCCCAAATATAAACCCGGGGGGGGGGGGGGGGGGGGGGGCGATTTTGAACAAACTTGAATCAGATCCACCCCACAATGTTTCTTACCAAATATGAAGAGATTCTGACTGCTGGATCTGGAAAAGAAGATTTTTTAAGAAATTTGCTGAAATGCACAAAGTTCGAATTCAAGCTTCTACAGTGAGCCCAAATATGAATCTAAGGTGCTGATTTGAACAAACTTGAATCAGATCCACCCCACAATGTTGCATACCAAATATGAAAAGATTCTGCCTGCTGGATCTGGAGAAGAAGCTTTTTTAAGAAATTTGCCTGAAATGCACGAAGTTCGAATTCGAGCTTCTATAGTGAGCCCAAATATGAATCTAGGGAGCCGATTTGAACAAATTTGCATCAGATCCACCCCACAATGTTGCATACCAAATGTGAAAAGATTCTGCCTGCTGGATCTGGAGAAGAAGATTTTTGAAGAAATTTGCCTGAAATGCACTAAGTTCAAATTCGAGCTTCTTTAGTGAGCCCAAATATGAATCTAGGGAGCCGATTTTGAACAAACATGAATCAGATCCACCCCACAATGTTGCATACCAAATATCAAAAGATTCTGCCTGCTGGATCTAGAGAAGAAGATTTTTGAAGAAATTTGCCTGAAATGCACTGAGTTCGAAATCGGGCTCCTATACGGAGCCCAAATATAAACCCAGGGGGCCGATTTGAACAAACTTGAATCAGATCCACCCTACAATGTTGCATACCAAATATCAAAAGATTCTGGATCTGGAAAAGAAGATTTTTTAATGTTTTTTCCCATTGCCTACAGTGTTAAAAAGTGCTGACTCAGCACTTTTTCAAAGTCCTGAAAAAAGTACCTTGTGATCAAACCGATAGGGATTTTTTTTAACCATTCTATTCTACTGGATAAAAGTAAGCTTTATACAAAATAAGAATTCTCTGTGCCGTGTAGTTTTGGAGATATGTCAGTTTTAAGGTTTTTCCTATTTTTAGCTCCCGAGGTTCCCACGGGGGCAATGAGAAAAATTTTTTTGGCATCAATCAACTACTTATGACCCATTATCATCTCATATCAAATTTGGTTACAAATTGACCTCACGGTTCAGAAAATAGAAATTTCAGGCGTGGTCAAAATTTTTGCCCCTCCCATAACGAAGGCAAATAATGCCCGACAAACTTCTCTTGAACAAACTTGATTCTAAACCTCAAAAGGACTCTGTATACCACATATCAAGTCTCTGCTACTAGTGGTTCATTAGAAGAAGATTTTCAAAAACTTTGGCCATTTTTTACCCACACCTCTGCTCAATACGAGCCGAAACCTAATTTGGATAAAAATCAAAATGCCCCTATATAACCACTACTTACATGAAATTTAATTAAAATGTGGCCAGGGGTTTAGGAGAAAGAAGATTATCATGTGTATATTGTAAACCAATCAGAGTCTGGTAAAATTATATAAAAAGTTTTCAGTAGCTTCGAACTTTTTCTTTTAAGTCGGGGTGTGTTATAGCCCCCATATTATATTGAGACTGATATATCCTTAGTTGATAATTATATGAGATAGATATTTTTTTTATTTCTGCATTTTCTGACTGGTCTGACGCATTTGCACTGAGTGACCTTTGTTTACATCTTTGTTACACTGATCTATTGTACAAATAGATGATTGTTTAAGTAGATCAAGGAACTTGTTTACTTGAACTATGACAGAATCACCTAGAAACTGTTAGAACTTTGTAGAATTTTCATCTTCTGGGACATTCTGGTTACTATATAAAAGTTTGTCAACAGAATTAAAAAATAGGCCGATGAAATCGTCAGATGTGTACCATACGCACAATTAGTAGAAAGCTGTATGACGGAGGGCCACCACGGATGCTGACATAATGTACACCATACAAGGTATGGGTACATATAGAAATGGATTGGAGGAGTGTCTAATTTGATGGATAAAGGGTTAATATCTCCAGATCAAATTATCAGATTTACATAAAAAACTATACAGCACAGCACATCAGTAACCTGAATAAATATATAAAGTAACATGACAATCAGATTGATATTTTTTGAGTTATCTCATGCCAAACGGATTGGAGGAATTTTCAATTTGAAGAATAAAGGGGGTTAATATCTCTGGATCAAATTATCAGATTTACACCAAAAACTATACAGCTCGGCACATCAGTAACCTGAACACAAATATAAAGTAACTTGACAATCCAAGCAATATTTTTCAAGTTATCGAATGCCAAAGGGATTGGAGGAATTTTCAATTTGAAGGATAAAGGGTTAATATCTCAGGATTAAATTATCAGATTTACACCAAAAACTATACAGCTTGGCACATCAGTAACCTGAACACAAATATAAAGTAACTTGACAATCCAAGCAACATTTTTCAAGTTTTCGAATGCCAACGGGATTGGTGAAATTTTTAATTTGAAGGATAAAGGGTTAATATCTCAGGATCAAAATAACAGATTTACACCAAAAACTATACACCTCGGCACATCAGTAACCTGAACACAAATATAAAGTAACTTGACAATCCAAGCAATATTTTTCAAGTTATCGAATGCCAAAGAGATTGGAGGAATTTTCAATTTGAAGGATAAAGGGTTAATATCTCGGGATCAAATCATCAGATTTACACCAAAACTATACAGCTCGGCAAATCAGTAATCTGAACACAAATATAAAGTAACTTGACAATCCAAGCAATATTTTTCAAGTTATCGAATGCCAAAGGGATTGGAGTAATTTTCAATTTGAAGGATAAAGGGTTAATATCTCAGGATTAAATTATCCGATTTACACCAAAAACTATACAGCTCGGTACATCAGTAACCTGAACACAAATATAAAGTAACTTGACAATCCAAGCAATATTTTTCAAGTTATCGAATGCCAAAGGGATTGGAGGAATTTTCAATTTGAAGGATAAAGGGTTAATATCTCAGGATTAAATTATCAGATTTACACCAAAAACTATACAGCTCGGCACATCAGTAACCTGAACACAAATATAAAGTAACTTGACAATCCAAGCAATATTTTTCAAGTTATCGAATGCCAAAGGGATTGGAGGAATTTTCAATGAAGAATAAAGGGTTAATATCTCAGGATTAAAATAACAGATTTACACCAAAAACTATACACCTCGGCAAATCAGTAACCTGAACACAAATATAAAGTAACTAGACAATCCAAGCAATATTTTTCAAGTTATCGAATGCCAAAGGGATTGGAGGAATTTTCAATTTGAAGGATAAAGGGTTAATATCTCAGGATTAAATTATCCGATTTACACCAAAAACTATACAGCTCGGCACATCAGTAACCTGAACACAAATATAAAGTAACTTGACAATCCAAGCAAAATTTTTCAAGTTTTCGAATGCCAAAGAAATAGATACTGATGCAAGACGGACAGATGGACGGATGGTTGGACAAAGGATGGACGAACGACGGATGGTCACCCCGGCTGCCGGCATTATGTGTACCATACATAGTATGGGTACCCATAAAAACTCATTTCTTAGAAAGCATTTCAGAAAGACTCACTTCAGTTAAAACACAGCAGTTGTTTCCATTGGAGATTATTATTGTTCTAGGACAGTGAATTTATTATAGAAGCAGTGCTTCTTTGTGAATTTGGAAGATTGATTCCAAAAGAGAATTTTGAAGAGAATCTATTCGTCTTAGAAAAGAGAATTTATACTTTCTGTGAAACAGAATAATATTATTTTGTGAAAAGCCAGGATTCTACTGGATTATTTGGAAATTACCTGTGGTGCCAATACTTCTTGGGCTTTTACTCCATTTGAATTTTGCGGAGCATTTTATTATATTTTATTGGAGACTGCTGAAATTTCTAAGTGAAAATTTTGTTACAAATCTACAGGATACTGTTTATGAGGAGGCATTCTTGGATTTAATACTACCAGCTGGTAACTTTCTTCACAAGATTCTTCACCACTGGATTACTGGATTCTGTCAAACTGTATTTTGACCTAATTTGATAATTGATAAGTACCGCTGTTTTTATTTTCTGTAAACCAATTAGTGTAAAAGATCTTTGTATCACTTTTTTTTATATTAATTTTTTTAAATTAAATTTCAGAATAATTAAATTCATAGTTATTGTTGCTGATTCTCGGATTTCTTTCCGTCACCAATATCAATAATATTTCCACACCGTAACAAGGATTTTAGTCTTATTGGCATATGTACGTCATGTGTAAATTTTTAATAAAATCATACAGTGAACAAATGACCTCTGGGACAATTTCTGATTACATCACTTCCATCTATTCCAAACAGATAGCTTTTGAATCTCACCTTATAAAACCATTAATCAGCTTTGAATAAATGCTGGAGTTTTTCATGGTGGTAACATGAAAAGCAATTACCATTAGCCGAACCCTGAATTACAATAATCCAATCAGCTTTACTTTTACCTTATACAGATCAAATCTACATTAGTTTAACAGGTCGAGTGCAAAATTATTTTCCAAAGGTGATTTGTAACAGGAGTATATATCTTCAGATACCATGCTACCAGCAAGAGGAACCTTAGTTTTGCCAAATTCTGTTCACAAATTAACTGTAACAAAACAAATTTATAGAAACAACTTTTTTTGTGACTGACCCAAAAACAAGCTAATGCATAGTGTAACAGCTGTGAAGTTGCTTTCAACACTTTTCAAAAGAGCCATAGTGGCTTCTAGCACTTGACCATTAGTGTTCAACCAATTACCAGAAATGGTCGCTGACTGATTGATTACTGGTTTTTTGAGCTCACATTCGGTTGATTCTGATGCAGATTCCGATTGTAATACTGTGCACTACTAGACAAGGCGAGGCTCAAAAGAACTACATTAAACTGCACATTTTTCACAGTGTTGAACTTCATGAACTGGGGTCACAGTAAAATTACCAGTCGCACACACTTAAGCGGTAAACGTGGTTCTCAGAGCCACGTTTACCACCCAAGTGCATATGACTGGTAATTTTACTGAGACCTGAGACAATAGAGAGCAACCTTCACTTTTCCGGTATGAACTGGCGTTTGCCACAAGTGTGCTCAATTGTAAGCTTTGCATGTCGTTTAACTTGTATATCCCGTAAAGGGGCATCTAAAGAGATTAAGAATACACATTGTGGTTGTTTCTCAACTTTATTGAATGGGATTATTGATATCATTTTACATGAACAATTGAACAATTGCAAAAGATAATAAAATATGGTTAATGAATCACCACAAAATGCTTGGTAACAATCAGTTGAACCAATGTTTCAGCAGCCGTTGCCATTGTCATTCGATTGCCCACAATCGGCTGATTGTGGTGGCCGGTTCCGATCATCGGCTGAACACTATGACCATTTATCCCCTTCACAACAAAATTTAAAAACCTTAAATTGACTACCCACTTTATTGATTAGAAATTCAATTAAATAGTTGAGGTACTGAAAGAATGTTGTAATTAAGACTGATAACATATTATCTGAGTTCCAGGACTTACTTGTACTGCTTATTACAGACACCATCCAAAAATGAAAGTGTCAATGACACTGTAGATTAACTTGTGTGTTGTGTTTAATGAAAAGGTAATGTTCAATGTTTATGAAAGGATTATGAAATAAGACAAGAACTGTGATAATTGGGAATATGTCCATTTCTGTTCCCTGTATGCTATGTTTTTGATAAAAATAATATGAGGTGTACACTGTACTAAAGAGCCGTTGGGTGGGTTAATATGGCCTCACAGTTTATGTATGTGGCCCTCACAGTTAACGTATATCAACGAAAGTTACCAACTTACAGTGAAATTATTCCAAAACGAGTCATCCTGTCAAGTTACATTGAAATCCCTTCATAAATATGGCCTGTAGACTGTGCTAAAGGTTTTCGGGCTTCGGGCCCCTGTAGCCGTCAGTTTCCCAATTGTGTCCAAAGGGTACGTTCTCATCTAGACATTATATAAGTCAACCTACCAAGTTACAATGAAATCCCTTCATAAATATGACCTGTAGACTGTGCTAAAGGTTTTTGGGCTTCGGGCTCAGGCAGCCATAATGGTTGAATGATCGCAACCAAAAGGGGACATTCTCATCTGGGCATCATCTGGAGTGATCCTGCAAAGTTACAACGAAATCCCTTCATAAATATAACCTGTACTCTGTGGTCAAGATTTTTAGGCTTCGGGCACCTGTAGCCATCACAGTTGACCAATCACGACCAAAAGGGGATGTCATCATCTAGGCATTATATGGAGTCAACCTAACAAGTTACAATGAAAGCCTTCAATAAATACGACCTATAGACTATGCTAAAGGTTTTGAGCTCAGGCAGCCATCAAGGCTGAATGATCACGACCAAAAGGGGACGTTCTCATCTAGACATTATTTGGAGTCATCCTACCAAGCTACAATGAAATCCCTTCATAATTATGACCTGTAGACTGGTCTAAAGGTTTTCAGGCTTCGGGCCCCTGTAGCCGTCACAGATGCCAAATCGTGTCCAAAAGGGGATGTTCTCATCTAGACATTATATGAAGTCAACCTACCAAGTTACAATGAAATCCCTTCATAAATATGACCTGTAGACTGTGCTAAAGGTTTCCAGGCTTTGGACTCGGGCAGCCATTATGGTTGATGATCGCAACCAAAGGGGACAATCTCATCTGGGCATCATCTGGAGTGATCCTACAAAGTTACAATGAAATCCCTTCATAAATATGACCTGTAGACTGTGCTCAAGGCTTCTGGGCTTTGGGCACCTGTAGCCATCACAGTTGACCAATCACGACCAAAAGGGGATGTCATCATCTAGGCATTATATGGAGTCAACCTAACAAGTTACAATGAAATCCTTCAATAAATACGACCTATAGACTATGCTAAAGGTTAGGAGCTCAGGCAGCCATCAAGGCTGAATGATCACGACCAAAAGGGGACGTTCTCATCTAGACATTATTTGGAGTCATCCTACCAAGCTACAATGAAATCCCTTCATAATTATGACCTGTAGACTGGTCTAAAGGTTTTCAGGCTTCGGGCCCCTGTAGCCGTCACAGATGCCAAATCGTGTCCAAAAGGGGATGTTCTCATCTAGACATTATATGAAGTCAACCTACCAAGTTACAATGAAATCCCTTCATAAATATGACCTGTAGACTGTGCTAAAGGTTTCCGGGCTTTGGACTCGGGCAGCCATTATGGTTGAATGATCGCAACCAAAGGGGATAATCTCATCTGGGCATCATCTGGAGTGATCCTACAAACTTACAATGAAATCCCTTCATAAATATGACCTGTAGACTGTGCTCAAGGCTTCTGGGCTTTGGGCACCTGTAGCCATCACAGTTGACCAATCACGACCAAAAGGGGATGTCATCATCTAGGCATTATATGGAGTCAACCTAACAGGTTACAATGAAATCCTTCCATAAATATGACCTTTTGCCTATGCTAAAAGTTTTTGGGCTCGGGCACCCATCAAGGCTGCATGATCGCAATCAAAATGGGACGTTCTCATCTAGATATTATTTGGTGTCATCCTACCAAGTTACAATGAAATCCCTTCATAAATATAACCTGTAGACTGTGCTAAAGATTTTTGGGCTTCGAGCCCCTGTAGCCGTCACAATTGCCCAATCACGTCCAAAAGGGGACTTTCTCATCTAGACATTATATGAAGTCAACCCATCAAGTTACAATGAAATTCCTCAATAAATTTGACCTGTAGACTGTGCTAAAGGTTTTCGGGTTTTGGGCTCTGGCAGTCGTCACGGTTGGCAGATCACGCCCAAATGAGGAAATTCTCATCTAGACATCATAAGGAGTCATCCTACCAAGTTACAATGAAATCCCTCCATATTAAACATGACCTGCAGACTGTGCTAAAAGTTTTTGGGTTTCGGGCTTGGGCAGCCATCAGGGTTGGCATTCATGCCCAAAAGGGGACGTTCTCATCTAGGCATTATACAGAGGCATCCTACCAAGTTACAATGAAATCCCTTCATAAATACGACCTGCAGACTGTGCTAATGGTTTGAGGTTTTGGGCTCAGGCAACCATACCGGTCGACCAATCGCGACCAAGAGGGGATGTTCTCATCTAGACATGACCCCAAACCTGCATATGAAATTTTGTGACGATCAAACAAGAACTATGGGGTGTAGCTTGTGCTAAAGGAAAATGTGAACAGACTCACAGACTAACAGACTTCCGCACGCGTGATGGCAATAGCTCATCTTGACTTTGTCAAGTTAAGCTAAAAATTACTCTTCACATATTTTACCTTCATTGTTTATCATTTATTGTTGTTTAAGCCTCTATCAGTATCTTTATGGGTATCACTGAACTACATATTTGAATTAGAGGAAATGATGCACTCTCTAAAAATAAGTAGCAACCATGGGAAAATATATTTTTTCAATAAACATTTGAAACATTCTATTGACATCTTCAAATTGTTTTGTTGAATATTCTGAAAAAAAGTAGGCTGATTTGATGACTTTTGGACCTAAAAAATGCAATTTACTTTTGGTGTGTTTTTTGGGGGAATTCCCTGAAAAATATGTGCACATGGCCGGTACTTCCCTTCCTGTCAGTCTTTTTCTCTTATTTGTTGCATGACCCCTGTTTTGGGGTCAGAAAAAGTTGTCCGAAGTGCTATACTTGAGAAAGATATTTGAACCTCAAAATTGAAATGATGCAATCATATTTTTTTTCGCCTGAACATTATAATGGACGCCTATGGGAAAATATTTAGTTCTGTGATACCTACATGTATAGGAAATATGTTTTTTGGCTTCCAAACCAGATTTAATTATTATTTTCAGGGATAATTTCACATTTAAATGTTCATTGGGTGACCACACACCTTACAAAACTCCTTTATTGTCTTGAAAAAGTAACATTTTTGTCACACTCAGCTTATTAATAAAGGCTATATATTCCCAAAACTAAGGCTGTTAATGCAAGCAAATTCACATCTTGAGCAAATGCATTTCCAAGGAGACACTATAACCTCTGGCAGCTGCTAACTAACAGCCTATCTTACCCTATTAACACATTTATTTAAGCCATGTTTTCCCTTATAGTACTTGGGGCAGTGGGGATTCCAATCTTCTAACCCACACTCAAATCACCATTCAAACACACAGCCAAAAAACCTATACGGCACTTCCATTCATTGGTATTTAGAAAATTTTCTCTTCTATATTATGTTCTTTAAAATGTTAGAAAACAATTCCTTCACTGAAAGAGTATTTTGGAACAAAAATTTGGGGAGGAAATGGGGTTAAAGTGGAAACAAGTGCACCGCCAGGTGGTGAATCAATATATGGCTGCCTATGAAGAAATTGCACTTCCGAAGAAATTTTTAGTTGAACAAAAGGTCAATAATTCCTTCAAAAATAATTGTACATTCCTGGCTTACGACTCATTAAAGATGAATATATTGTTTTCAAGTTACTGCGTGGAGAATCAAAAGTCACCAAAACTCCCAGATGGTTGCCATGGCGGCCATATTGGACATGTCAGAATGCTGGTTATCGAACATTCCGGAACCATCTTCTAGTCATGACTAATCAACCATAAAAAAACAGTATCTGTTGGATTATCAAATGGACAATCAAAACTCCCTAAACATACAAGATGGCTGCCAAGGTGGCCATCTTGGATATGCCAGAATGCTGGTTATCGAAAGGAACCATCCTCTAGTCATGATTAATCAACCATAAAAAAGCAGCATCTGCTGGATCTATAGTTTTCAAGTTACCGCATGGACAATCAAAAGTCCCTGAAAATCCAAGATGGCTGCCATGGTGACCATACTGGATATGCCAGAATGCTGGTTATCGAAAGGAACCATCCTCTAGTTATGACTAATCAACCATAAAAAAAATAGTATCTGCTGGATGTATTGTTTTCAAGTTACCGCATGGACAAACAGAAGCTAATGGACGGATGGACATTGCCATACCATAATATGGCCCCCTCATATGAGCAGCCATATAAAAATGAAAGTGTCAATGACACTGTAGCTTAACTTGTGTGTTGTGTTTGATGAAAAGGATAATGTTAAATGTTTATGAAAGGATTATGAAATAAGACAAGAATTGTGATAATTGGGAATATGTTCATTTCTGTTCCCTGTATGCTATTTTTATGATAAAAATAATATGAGGTGTACACTGTACTAAAGAGCTGAGGGGTGGGTTAATATGACATCACAGTTAATGTATGTGGCCTTCACAGTTCAACATATATCAACAAAAGTTACCAAGTTACAGTGAAATTATTCCAAAACGAGTCATCCTATCAAGTTACATTAAAATCCCTTCATAAATATGGCCTGTAGACTGTGCTAAAGGTTTTCGGGCTTCGGGCCCCTGTAGCCGTCAGTTTCCCAATTGCGTTCAAAGGGGACGTTCTCATCTAGACATTATATGAAGTCAACCTACCAAGTTACAATGAAATCCCTTAATAAATATGACCTGTAGACTGTGCTAAAGGTTTTTGGGCTTTGGGCTCTGGCAGCCATCATGGTTGAATGATCGCAACCAAAAGGGGACATTCTCATCTGGGCATCATCTGGAGTGATCCTACAAAGCTACAATGAAATCCCTTCATAAATATCACGACCAAAAGGGGATGTCATCATAAAGGCATTATATGGAGTCAAACTTACGGGTAACAATGAAGTCCTTCCATAAATATGACCAATAGACTATGCTAAAGGTTTTGGGTTCGGGCACCCATTAAGGCTGAATGATCGCAACCAAAAGGGGACATTCTCATCTAGACATTATTTAGAGTCATCCTACCAAGGTACAATGAAATCCCTTCATAAATATCACCTGTAGACTGTGCTAAAGATTTTCGGGCTTTGGACCCCTGTAGCCAACACAGTTGTCTAATGGTGTCCAAAAGGGGCTGTTCTCATCTAGACATTACATGAAGTCAACCTACCAAGTTACAATGAAATCCCTTCATAAATATGATCTGAAGACTGGGCTAAAGGTTTTCGGGCTTTAGGCTTGAGCAGCCATCAAGGTCGAATGATCGCAACCAGAAGGGGACATTCTCATCTGGACAGGGACCAGCCGTGAGGGCGACTAGGGCGATTATGTCGCCCTTCTAAGCCCAAAGTCGCCTAGAAAAATAGTAGGGGTGATTACAAGTCGCCCTCTAAAAATTGGCCAAAAAATGAGGAAAGGCTGAACTAAGTGATGCGAGGTTTACAATTACATGAAAACGATTATTTTCAAAAATCGAATGTGCTCGAGCGTGATAAATGGGCATTTTAATTCATCAAATAAACGTCCATTTATTTGAAATCACATGAAAATCAGTTATCTATTGTCGCTTTTGGCAGATTTTTATTTATTTCAGTTTTGTTGCGTTTCAGTCGGAGCTTCAATTGTCGAAACGAAAATAGGTGACTTACGCGACTCAACAAAATAACCCAGTTTGAATGTAGGTTACGTCGCTTAGGATGCCGAAAATGTATACACAATGGACGTATTTTATAACACAGTATTTTCATTTCGTTTTGCTGATGACTGTTAACGGTGGAATGTCTATTCCCAGAAAAACATGAATGGAATTGAAACACATGAAAAAAAAGCTTTCGTGATGACAAGAAAAGCTTTGTACAGGACACAAGTGTGCATGTGGACGATCTTGAAAAAGGGTCCGCCTAAACACTGGAATGACACGAAATGACACGGAATGACACCGGAATGCCTTAAAAATGATGCGAAATGACATTTCTTTTACAAAATACTCGACCCCAGAATGTATTTTGTTTATTAACTAACAAAGTACCTCCCAAGCAACCTTCTTACATCTGGTCCTGTTCACAATTTCAGACTTAGGAAATTATTAGTTCAGTGGACTTTGGTGAAAGGCAACCACAGGAGGGTGCTGGGGGATTGACATGAGGAAGAGGGGAGGGGTCATGAAGGAGAGGGTAGCAGTGGGGGGATTTTCAGTCAATAATTACACATTGAAAATATGAAGGGGCAGTGGGGGCGGTACATGAATATTCTTAATTTTCCCCACTTGCGTATGAATTCTCCCTACATGACTCTGCAGTCTCCCTATTTTTTCTGGAGGGAGACTTGAAGTCTCCCTAAAATTCCCCCCTAGGCTGGTCCCTGCACCTGGACATCATGTGGAGTGATCGTATGAAGTTACAATGAAATCCCTTCATAAATATGACCTGTAGACTGTGCTCAAGATTTTCGGGCTTCAGGCACCTGTAGCCATCACAGTTGACCAACCACGACCAAAAGGGGATGTCATCATCTAGGCATTATATGGAGTCAACCTAACAAGTTACAATGAAATCATTCCATAAATAGGACCCACAGTCATGCTAAAGGTTTTTGGGCTCGGGCACCCATCAAGGCTGAATGATCATGACCAAAATGGGACGTTCTCATCTAGACATTATTTGGAGTCATCCTACCAAGTTACAATGAAATCCCTTCATAAATATGACCTGTAGACTGTGCTAAAGGTTTTCGGGCTTTGGGCCCCTGAAGCCGTCACAGTTGCCCAATCGTGTCCAAAAGGGGACGTTCTCATCTAGACATTATATGAAGTCAACCTACCAAGTTACAATGAAATCCCTTCATAAATATGACCTGTAGACTGTGCTTAAGGTTTTCGGGCTTCGGGCTCGGGCAGCCATCATGGTTGAATGATCGCAACCAAAGGGGACAATTTCATCTGGGCATCACTGGAGTGATCCTATGAAGTTACAATGAAATCCCTTCATAAATATGACCTGTAGACTGTGCTCACGGTTTTCGGGCTTCAGGCACTTGTAGCCATCACAGCTGACCAATCACGACCAAAAGGGGATGTCATCATCTAGGAGTTATATGGAGTCAACCTAATAGGTTACAATGAAATCCTTCCATAAATATGACCTTTTACCTATGCTAAAGGTTTTTGGGCTCGGGCACCCATCAACATCAAGGCTGAATGATCGTGATCAAAATGGGACGTTCTCATCTAGACATTATATGAAGTCAATCTACCAAGTTACAATGAAATCCCTTCATAAATATGACCTGTAGACTGTGCTAAAGGTTTTCGGGCTTCAGGCTCGGGCAGCCATCATGGTTGAATGATCGCAACCAAAGGGGACAATCTCATCTGGGCATCATCTGGAGTGATCCTGAGAAGTTACAATGAAATCCCTTCATAAATATGACCTGTAGACTGTGCTCAAGGTTTTCGGGCTTCGGGCACCTGTAGCCATCACAGTTGACCTATCACGACCAAAAGGGGATGTCATCATCTAGGCATTATATGGAGTCAACCTAACAGGTTACAATGAAATCCTTCTATAAATATAACCTTTTGCCTATGCTAAAGGTTTTTGGGCTCGGACACCCATCAAGGCTGAAAGATCATGACCAAAATGGGATGTTCTCATCTAGACATTATTTGGAGTCATCCTACCAAGTTACAATGAAATCCCTTCATAAATATGACCTGTAGACTGTGCTAAAGGTTTCCAGGCTTCGGGCACCTTTAGCCGTCAAAGTTGCCCAATCGTGTGCAAAAGGGGATGTTCTCATCTAGACATTATAGGAAGTCAACCTACCAAGTTACAATGAAATCCTTTCATAAATATGACCTGTAGACTGTGCTTAAGGTTTTCGAGCTTCGGGCTCGGGCAGCCATCATGGTTGAATGATCACAACCAAAGGGGACAATCTCATCTGGGCATCATCTGGAGTGATCCTATGAAGTTATAATGAAATCCCTTCATAAATATGACCTGTAGACTGTGCCCAAGGTTTTCGGGCTTCGGGCGCTTGTAGCCATCACAGCTGACCAATCACGACAAAAATGGGATGTCATCATCTAGGCATTATATGGAGTCAACCTACTAGGTTACAATGAAATCCTTCCATAAATATGACCTTTTACCTATGCTAAAGGTTTTTGGGCTTGGGCATCCATCAAGGCTGAATGATCGCGATCAAAATGGGATGTTCTCATCTAGACATTATTTGGAGTCATCCTACCAAGTTATAATGAAATCCCCTCATAAATATGACCTGTAGACTGTGCTAAAGGTTTTCGGGCTTCGGGCACCTTTAGCCGTCACAGTTGCCCAATCATGTCCAAAAGGGGATGTTCTCATCTAGACATTATATGAAGTTAACCTACCAAGTTACAATGAAATCCCTTCATAAATATGACCTGTAGATTGTGCTAAAGGTTTTTGGGCTTCGGGCTCGGGCAGCCATCATGGTTGAATGACCGCAACCATAGGGGACAATTTCATCTGGGCATCATCTGGAGTGATCCTAAGAAGTTACAATGAAATCCCTTCATAAATATGACCTATAGACTGTGCTAAAGGTTTTCGGGCTTCGGGCTCGGGCAGCCATCATGGTTGAATGATCGGAACCATAGGGGACAATCTCATCTGGGCATCATCTGGAGTGATCCTAAGAAGTTACAATGAAATCCCTCCATAAAAAATGACCTGTGGACTGTGCTCAAGGTTTTCAGGCTTCGGGCACTTGTAGCCATCACAACTGACCAATCACGTCCAAAAGGGTATGTCATCATCTAGGCATTATATGGAGTCAACCTAACAGGTTACAATGAAATCCTTCCATAAATATGACCTTTTGCCTATGCTAAAGGTTTTTGGGCTCGGGCACCCATCAAGGCTGCATGATCGCGATCAAAATGGGATGTTCTCATCTAGACATTATTTGGAGTCATCCTACCAAGTTACAATGAAATCCCTTAATAAATATGACCTCTAGACTGTGCTAAAGGTTTTCAGGCTTCGGGCCCCTGTTGCCGTCACAGTTGCGCAATCACGCCCAAAAGGGGACTTTCTCATCTAGACATTGTATGAAGTCAACCCACCAAGTTACAATGAAATTCATCAATAAATATGACCTGTAGACTGTGCTAAAGGTTTTCGAGTTTTGGGCTCGGGCAGTCGTCACGGTTGGCAGATCATGCCCAAATGGGGAAATTCTCTTCTAGACATCATAAGGAGTCATCCTACCAAATTACAATGAAATCCCTCGACATTAAACATGACCTGCAGTCTGTGCTAAAAGTATTTGGGTTTCGGGCTTGGGCAGCCATCACGGTTGATAGATCAAGCCCAAAAGGGGACGTTCTCATCTAGGCATTATACAGAGGCATCCTACCAAGTTACAATGAAATCCCTTCATAAATACGACCTGTAGACTGTGCTAATGGTTTTCGGGTTTTGGGCTCGGGCAGCCATACCGGTTGCCCGATTGCGACCAAAAGGGGGCGTTCTCATCTAGACATGACCCCAAACCTGCATATGAAATTTCGTGACGATCAGACAAGAACTGCGGGGTGTAGCCCGTGCTAAAGGAAAATGTGAACAGACGTCACAGACTCACAGACTTCCGCACGCGTGATGGCAATAGCTGATCTTGACTATGTCAAGTTAAGCTAATAACACCATAAAGGGACAAACATAATAAAATGACAAATGTGAATGAATGGCATTTGCACAGAGCTACCAATATAGTAGTTTACTACTAGTTCTGGTTGGGGTGTGGTGGCTCAGTAGGTAGAGATGCAGGCTGCAAGTCGAGAGGTCCTCGGTTTGAATCCCACCTGTGGCAACTGCGTTGTGTCCTTGGACAAGACACTTCACCCACAATGCCCACGTGGGGGCACGGAGGCATTGTGTACTAAGGCGCACTGCACGTCGATGGTGCACCTGTCTTCAACCAATGCAAACCCTGCTTGTGTGGAGTTGGTATGTTGGGGAGGTGACAGTTGCTCGCCGTTGCTTGGTGGTTCTCTCCAGGTACTCCGGCTTCCTCCACCCATAAAATTGTCATGGTCATGATTAGCCATTGCACAGAAATATGTGACCTTAAACACCAATAAATAAATAAATACTGGTGCTGTCATGGTTCCCATATTTAACCCTTCTGCTGATGATAAACATTTGGAAAGACTGCACAGCATGTTTTTAGAGGCTAAGTTAAAATCATACACTTTCAGTCTCTTAATATAATTTACTTTGGGACTGCAGGACTCATGGTCTGCAGTTTTTTTCCTATTTGACAACCTTGTCCTGGCTCTTTCACTATACTTTTCACTGTATGTCATTCAGTATTCTCGTGTAGACTTCCTAAATGCTTTACTACAAGTCTGTCTGGCTGTCTGTCTCTTCACCAGACAAGGTGTTTCTTTGCTTTTCATTTGCCTGGATCTACATTTTCAATAATTGGCAGCTGTCTATCTTTCACCACCTCCCCCACCCCTTCACACACACACACACACACAAATATATTAAACATTAAGACCACTATATTCTTGAAGCAAATGTCTGATTATTCTCTTTGGAAACATAATTTCTACAATTTCACTCTTTTGGTCAGAATGGGTGTCTGGGGATTAAAACAAAAGTTGTGAAGTGCACTTATGGGTACTTGCAGCAAAAGCAAAGCACTGAAGAATCAATATTTGATGGTTTTAGGCCTTTTAACAGCGTTATGAGATACCATAGTAGCAGGTTCTGGTCATTCTGTTGGAAATGAACGTGTCAATGACACTGTAGCTTAACTTGTCTGTGTGTTGTGTTTGAGGAACAGTGTTCAATGTTTATGAAAGGATTATGAAATAAAACAAGAATTGTGATAATTGGGATATCAAATACCTGCATATCAAATTTGTGACAATCAGACAAGAACTACGGGGTGTAGCCTGTGCTAAAGGAAAACATGAACAGACTCACAGTCTTCTGCACACGTGACGACAATAGCTTATCTTGAATTTGTCAAGTTGAGCTAAAAATTGAGTTCTGCGACACTCATTGTATGAATGCTGCACAAGTATACGGATTGAATGCAGTCACCCGAAAAGTGTATTTCTTATTAACAAATGTTTTATATATGGTTCACCCCAACGGCACCCTAGGAGGTACAGCAGTGTTTGTTGAGTGAAAAACAAAGCTTACAATGAAATACCTTCATAAATACGGCCTGTAGACTGAGCTAAAAGTTTTCAGGCTTTGGGCCTGTGTAGCCATTATGGTTGACCCATCGCAACCAAAAGGAGACGTCCTCATCTGGACATTATGCAGAGTCCTACTACCAAGTTACAATGAAATCCCTTCATAAATATGACCTGTAGTCTGCTAAAGATTTTCGGGTTTTGGGCTCGGGCAGCCATCACAGGCGAACGATCGTGACCAAAAGGTATGTTCTCATCTAGATATTATCTGGAGTCATCCTACCAAGTTACAATGAAATCCCTTCAAAAATACAACCTGTAGACTGTGCTAAAGATTTTTGGGCCTCGTGACCCTGTAGCCATCACAGTTGACCAATCGCAACCAAAAGGGGAAGTTCTCATCTAGACATTATATGGAATCATCCTACTAAGTTACAATGAAATCCCTCCATAAATACGAACTTGCAGATTGTGTTTTGAGGTTTTGGGGTTTTGCGTTCAGGCAGCCGTCACGGTTGACAGATCACGACCAAATGGGGAAGTTCTCATCTAGACATCATACAGTCATCCTACCAAGTTACAATGAAATCCCTCCATATTAAATACGACCTACAGACTGTGCTAAAAGTTTTTGGGTTTCAGGCTTGGGCAGCCATCACGGTTGAAAGATCATGACCAAAAGGGGACATTCTAATCTCGACATTATACAGAGTCATCCTACCAAGTTACAATGAAATCCCATCATAAATACGACCTGTAGACTGTGCTAAAGGTTTTCAGGTTTTGGGCTCGTTCAGCCATCAGGGTTAACCAATCGCGACCAAAAGGGGACGTTCTCATCTAGACATGACCTCAAACCTGCATATCAAATTTCGTGATGATCAACCAGAATTATGTTCCGCACGCGTGATGGCAATTAGTACTCAAACGATTAGTCGACTCAATTGTGCAGTCGACTAGTCGGAGGAGTTTTTAGGTAAATAGCATCCCTTCTGTGTCACTGTCAGACAGTTTGAACAGCAATATTGGGCAATCAATGTATACATCTATTGCCATCTAATAGTAGTGACAGTAGTTTGTTTTAACTGGTACTAGTAGAGTGCTGAATTATTTTGGGCTATCAGGATATGTTATTAATTTGCCTTGTTGCAATTTATGGGAGAGTGCTTATAGGCACTTTCCCATAAATCGCAACAAGGCAAATTAAATAAGACTATATAATTTCACTCTTAGCATAATTAGAAGCACATTAACAGAATAATGTTCCGATTGCCCAAGTGAAGCCAAATTTGGACCTTCAGCACTCTACCAGAACACCAACACTGTTATAAGGAGACAAGTTATCACCAATGACTAGTCGAAGTCGACTTGACTTTTGGGGTATTGACTAGTTGACTTTGGAATTCACTAGTCGTTTGAGCACTAATGGCAATAACTTATCTTGACTTTGTGAAGTTTAGCTAAAAATGTTGATTAAACAGCATGTCACTTCACTTCTAATTAGTTAAAAGTAAAAAAGTGCAGACACTTCCAAAAAGTTGTGCGACTTTACCATAGTGAATGCTGACATGTGTGACTTTACCATAGTGATCGCTTCAATATTGTCCATGTTACTGAATGCCTGTATTGGCTATAAAATAATAACCCGGAGTTGCGTATTAAACAAATGTCGATACAGAAACATGATCGCATTTGTACAGAGGAGGTTGATTAATGATCACTGCATGGGGACATTTTATTAGGAGTTACCATTTCCCACATTGTAATTATTTTGGAAGCAACTCTGGGGGTTACGCAAAAAACATGGATGACTTCGAAGCGATCGCTGATGCTTCGCCATGTTCAAATCTCGAAAAGTAAAAGATAAAACATAGTTTGGATCATTACAATCTGCACAAATGTAAGGAAATACGTGTACTATCGAATGCAGTTGGTAGTAAGGGTGAAAGCTTGATATATATTACTATTTACGTATTTTGTGTTCCCAATAAAACTTATTGGGGACTTTTACAACAGATTTCAATGGGAGGAATCTGAACATAGAGGATTCAGATCACTGAACTACCTACCGTGTATCCAACCGAGCCCTTTTTCGAATTTGACCGAGACAATTTTCCTGGAAACCCATATAATAAATGAAAGTGTCAATGACACTGTAGCTCAACTTGTCAACACATGTACATGTATAGTATGTGACACAGCAATGATAAACATCTAGGTAATGACCTGATAACAAAGGTACATATAAAGTACTGCAACGGTCTGTACATAAATACTGACCCCTTAGAATATGTGATGTATTCCATGTTACTAAACATTCATACAAAAATTTATTCAAATCAGAACTTTCATACAGAAGTTCTGTACAAAAGACTGATTGCACTAATTTTGGTACAAAATGGCTGCTGGTGGCCATCTTGAATTTCGGACCACACTGGCAGCCATCTTGAATTTTAGACCGCACCCAGAAACACTAGTTCTCGTCCCAAGGTGATAACAAAGGTACCCAAGACATTTCGTGAAGATCAGTTCATAAATACAGACTCAAGTCTGAGCCGTATTGACATGTGTACTTAATGTGTGTAAGTCGCACTGAAATATCAAAGTTCATCTAATTTGCATAATTTCTGCACGAGAAAAAAACCCGTATTATATGTGATGTATCCCATGGTACTAAACATTCACACAAAAAATTATTCAAATCAGCGCTTTCATATGGAAGTTCTGTGCAAAAATCTGATTGACCCTAATTTTGTACAAAATGGCTGCCATCGGCCATCTTGAATTTCGGACCGGACCCAAAAACACTCGTTCTCGTCCCACGGTGATACCAAAGGTACCCAAGAAGTTTCGTAAACATCGGTTCATAAATACGGCCTCTAGCCCGAGCCGTATTGGCATTTGCACTTACAGTGCTGAAATTAACACCAAAAAACATCAAAATTAGTCTAATTTGCACAATTTACGCACGAGAAAAAAACCCGTATTATATGTGATGTACCCCATGGTACTAAACATTCATACAAAAAATTATTCAAATCAGAGCTTTCATATGGAAGTTCTGTACAAAAAACAGATTTCTGCATCATCGGTACAAAATGGTGGCTGGCAGCCATCTTGAATTTCGGACCGCACCCAAAAACACTCGTTCTCGTCCCACGGTCATAACAAAGGTACCCAAGAAGTTTCATAAACATCGGTTCATAAATACGACCTCTAGCCTGAGCCATAATCAATTGTTGACGTACGGACAGATGGCCAGACGGACAGACGGACGGACGGACGGACAGACAGACGGACGACGGGCCATGACAATAGCTCAAATTTGACTTCGTCAAAGTTGAGCTAAAAATACAAAGAGTGAATGTATCGCTGAAGCAATACAATGTCCCCAACCGGACTAATGAGCATTAATAATTATACAACTGTTATAACCTAGATGGGATCAGCAAGAATTCCATTGAAGCGTTTCCAAAAAAAGTCTGGAAAACTGATATTTTGGCGTTTTTCCATATTTCCAAGGACCATAACTCACACAAGAATAATGCAATCAGCACAAAACTCAAACTTGATCCGTAAGTCATTGTTCTATAGTTGGTTACCAAGAATGAAATCATTCGGTTGAAGCATTTCCAAAAAAAATCCGGAAAACTAAAGTATGACTGACAGACTGACTGACAGATGGACAGAGTGCAAATGAAACATGATCTGTAAGTCATCGTTCTATAGTAGGTTACCAAAAATGAAATCATTCTGTTGAAGCGTTTCCAAAAAAAGTCCGGAAAACTGATATTTTGCCGCTTTTCCATATTTCCAAGGCCTGTAACTCACACAAGAATAATGCAATCAGTATGAAACTCAAACTTGATCTGTAAGTCATCGTTCTATAGTAGTTTACCAAAAATGAAATCATTCCGTTGAAGCGTTTCAAAAAAAAACTTCGGAAAACTAAAGTGTGACTGACAGACTGACAGATGGACCGAGTGCAAACCTATAGTGCCCTCCGGCGATGCCGGTAGGGGACTAATAAACTGTGATATCGTCTGAGTTGGGTAAAGGGTTAACTGAAAATTTACTTTTGCATCAAAAACACAGCTTATGACCCTCACTGGGATGCGTTCTATGAGTGCATAATCATAATCTATGTTTTGAAGACAAAAATTGAGGTAGCACTGGCTATAAATGGTCGGAGAAGTTAGGTTCAGGGTGAAAGAAAAATGATTCCTGACATCACATGCAGTATGATGTTATTATAGGCACTTCAAATTGACTTTGGTACAAGAACAGGATTCTCCACACAAAAAAAAGAAAAAAAAAAGAAAAAGCATGGCTTTCCTGAATTTTTCTGGGAAATGACTTAATATTCGACCATTTTCCAGGAAATAGTCAATGTGTGTTAGGCGTAAAAAAATATAAAATCTGTTTCTCAGGCCATCCCGCATGGTCCTTTTGGCTGCCACATGCTATCTTTTTATAACCAATTTAAACTTAAAAAAAATAAAAATTAAATGGTTTATGTCTGATATTTTACCCAAGTTAAAAAAATTGATGAATTTGTCCCTTGAGTGCAAGAAGGCTTTGCAATGCTTTAGCATTACAAAGCCTTCTTGCACTCAAGGGATGAAATACACCACCACCCATGCTATTCTGTAGATTATGAGGCCTAAAACTTGAACCAAGAACATGAACTTTTGATGGCAAAGAAATAATTACTGAAATAAAAAATAAAATAAAAAACCGCTCGCACGCATGCAATTTCACAAATAATGGCCTGAGAAATTTCATTATTGACTTTTGAAGAAGATTAATTGATTAAAATCGACTTGAACTGCACTCTGTGATCTCTAGAAACATCTATATAGAAAGCAATATTTTTGGTCATTAATTCCTCGGGCTGGATATTCCTTAGACATGCAGGCATGCTGCATGCCAACTGCTCTCTGAGAAAAATTCAGAATCCTGATCATCTCAGGCCCAAACCTGTGTCTGGCCTGACAATCTCAGGCCCCAAACTGAGACTAGACTCAGGTTTGGTCCTGAGGTGGTCAAGAGTCTAATAATAGCAGCATTGAGGTTTAAGAAGGCAATTGCACTCCTTGGCAAATTAAGAAGGGCAATTGTATCTTTATACTTCTTTCCCATATCAATTACAATGAACAGCCTCTGACACTTCTTTTGAGCACAATGGGGAGGAGAGTAATAAGTGATAATTCATCAGTAATGGGGAATGATGAAAACCCTAATTGTTGACTTTAAAACTGAAGTCGATTATCGGTGTTTCCGACAATTAGTCAACTTCTTGATTAATCAGGGCAAGCCTATTATAAAAGATACTCTACATTTCATGATAAAAAAAGCTTTATTATATATTACACAACTACTTTAGAATATAGTGGTTTCAATAAATAGTCAGATATAATTATCAACTTAGTCATAAGGTTTGTTTTGAGAACTGGATTACTTTTGATAGGTTTGGAATGAGAAAAGCAATCACAGACCATAACATTAAGTCATGTACATTTGTTTGGTGATATGTTCGTTATGTTTCCACCAATTGAAAGGGCAGTGATCACAAGAGATATTGAATAGCCACCATATCTTGTACTGAACAACTCTCTACAGTGCATCTTCTAGTCTATCTCCAACAAAAAACTGTTGATAAAGCAAGTCTGGTCTTTCTGAAGTTAATCGATATGAATACCTAAAGACACCTTAACTGCATTGAAGTGATGCAAAAAATAGGAGAAATATCAATACTTTTATACATTGCTGCAATGTCTAATCAATAATACGATAGGTGAGATATACGTAAACAAAATGAAAATTTCCAATTGTTTGTTAATGTATCAGGAGTAATTACATGTCCTCAGCCCATTTTTTTTGTTCTGAAAAGACCATGACAGCATTATGTACATGTACCTGCATTATGCAGCATTCTGTCAGGCTTTTCTTAATCAATGACATGTTCATTACAAATTTATGTTATATCTAAGCTATGTCACATACACTCATGGTCACAATAAAAGCATCTTTGTAATATGAAAAATGCATAAGAAGTTCAATGGTTCACAATGAGGGGCCACTAGAAATAACTGCATATAATTTCAAATGGCTCTTTAAACACTATGCATAGAAAATTGAAAGGTTAACTCTTTCATTGTCAGATTCTGTTTATAAATGGAGAACATCACTTGATTCATTTTTTTCTTTCAGTACAAAAATGCCATTTTGTGTCATACTGTGTCAAGTCTATTCTAAATCTGCTCATGCCACATAACAGAATTTTCCACTAGTTTAACACTTTACCAAACATAACCATAGGACATGTGTACAAAAAATTTCTTTAACCCTTTACCCAACAAATCGGCCGCATCCGCCAACGTAATTTACAAATTAAGTTATCGAAAAACAAATTTTTTCAAAAACAAAACTATATCATGTGACCCCCTCATTGGAACGAGCTCATCGAGCTCATTACAAAGAGAGGTCACATGATATGGTTTGGTTGGATTTTTTTGAAAAATTTGAAAAAAACAAATATTAATGAAAGTGTCAATGACACTGTAGCTCAACTTGTCAAGACAAAGACATGCACATGTATAGTATGTGACACAGCAATGACAAACATCTAGGTAATGACCTGATAACAAAGGTTTGTTTGTTTGTTTGTTGGTGGTTAACGTCACATATTTATGCACAATGGCTAATCGTGACACAACATGGCGATGAAGTCAAGGATAGTCAATCGTTGATCAACATGTTGCCCATTTTAGAGGACTTTCACCCCAAGCATTGGTGACTGGGTCCTATTTTACTAGTAAAGCGGAACTGGTTTACCGCAGTAAACAAGTGCTGCTTACTTCCCGGGGTTCCCACGGGGAGATAACAAAGGTACATATAACGTATTGTAATGGTCTGTACATAAATACTGACCGTTGCCTGTAACAAATGTATAGGTAAAGTATTGTAAAGGTGGGTGACAGTCAGATGCTAAACTAGAAAAAATCTTTGAGTCCCAGAGTGGGCCTGACTGAACCCCAAAATATTTGTTCTCATAGCACAGTGATAACAAAGGCACCCCAAAACACACTCGTTCCTGTCCCAAGGTGAAAACAAAGGTACCCAAGAAGTTTTGTGAAGATCAGTTCATAAATACGAGCTGTATAGAACTTGTGACAAAAAACTGATTGGACCAAATTTTGGTACAAAATGGCCACTGCCAGCCATCTTGAATTTTGGACCGCACCCAGAAACACTCATTCTCGTCCCAAGGTGATAACAAAGGTACCCAAGAAGTTTTGTGAAGATCGGTTCATAAATACAGCCTCTACCCTGAGCCGTATTGACATGTGTGCTTACATTGTGTAAGTGGCACTGAATAAATCAAAGTTCATGTAATTTGCATAATTTCTGCACGAAAAAAAAAAAAACCTTACAATATGTGATGTATTCCATGTTACTAAACATTCATACAAAAATTTATTCAAATCAAAACTTTCATACAGAAGTTCTGTACAAAAGACTGATTGCACTAATTTTGGTACAAAATGGCTGCCGGTGGCCATCTTGAATTTCGGACCACACCCAAAAACACTCGCTCTCATCCCACGGTGATAACAAAGGTACCCAAGACATTTCGTGAAGATCAGTTCATAAATACAGACTCTAGCCCGAGCCGTATTGTGATGCGTACTTACTGTAAGTCGCAATGAAAAAATCAAAGTTCATCGAATTTGCATAATTTCTGCACGAGAAAAAAACCTGTATTATATGTGATGTATCCCATGGTACTAAACATTCACACAAAAAATTATTCAAATCAGCGCTTTCATATGGAAGTTCTGTGCAAAAATCTGATTGCACCTAACTTTGTACAAAATGGCTGCCATCGGCCATCTTGAATTTCGGACCGGACCCAAAAACACTCATTCTCATCCCACGGTGATACCAAAGGTACCCAAGAAGTTTCGTAAAGATCGGTTCATAAATAGGGCCTCTAGCCCGAGCCATCAAAATTAGTCTAATTTGCACAATCTAGGCACGAGAAAAAAACCCGTATTATATGTGATGTATCCCATGGTACTAAACATTCATACAAAAAATTATTCAAATCAGAGCTTTCAAATGGAAGTTCTATACAAAAAACAGATTTCTGCATCGTCGGTACAAAATGGCAGCTGGCAGCCATCTTGAATTTTGGACCGCACCCAAAAACACTCGTCCTCGTCCCACGGTCATAGCAAAGGTACCCAAGAAGTTTCGTAAAGATCGGTTCATAAATACGGCCTCTAGCCCGAGCCGAATCCAATTGTTGACGTACGGACAGACGGACGACAGGCCATGACAAAAGCTCAAATTTGGCTTTGCCAAAGTTGAGCTAAAAACTGGAAAAGGGTTATTCATAAAGTAGAGGCTCTACAGAGCCTGTAATCGCTCACCTGGAACTACATATAAAAATGTGATTTACCATAAGCTTTCCATGGTAACTATGAGCTGCAATTGTGGCCATGTTTGCAACATTTCATCAGCATTACATGAGGATCATTGGTAGAAAGTGTCCCAGTCTTCAATCACGTGAAGTTTCAAAACATTTGAATCCATCAAACAGAATCATAGAATGTCTCTGGTAGCCACATTTTCCAACCAACAGGAACAAAAAGAGGATGGTTTGTAGAGGGCCTTGTATAGACCATTCTTGCTTCAGTTTTTGGTTCACTTTGGCTCAGTAGTTCCAGAGAGATGAAAATGTGATTTCCTACAGGGGTTTTCTATGGTAACTATAAACCGCAATTGTGGCCATGTTTGCAAAACGATCAACATTAAATGAGGACTGTTGGTAGAGGGTGTCCCAGCCATCAACCATGCAAAATTTCAAAACATTTGACCCTGTGGCTTCAGAGGAGAAGAGTTTTCCAAATTGACCAATCAGAATCAAAGAATGCTTCTGGCGGGCACGTTTTTCACCCAACAGGAATAAAATGAATAATAGTTGTAGAGAACCTCTCATAGACCATACCTGCCAAGTCTGGTTCACATTGGCTCAGTACTTTCAGTGAAGATGATGAAAATGTGATTTTCCTATAGAGTTTCTATAGTAACTGTAAGCCACAAAGCAGCCATAATTGCAACCTGATGAAGATTAAATGAGGATCATTGGTAGAGGGGGTTACAGTCATCAGTCACATTAAGTTTTCAAACCATTTGGCCTTGTAGCTTCAAAGAAGATTTTCTTGAAAATGCACACATTTATGAATTCTGTTTTCAACAAAAAAATCAGTAAAAGAAGATTAAATATTTTTGAAAATTACAACTTTTTTCAGACAGTATTCTCTTTTCAAAATAGCTTTGGATAGGTAAAGGGTTACAGGAAACACATTACTCCAATTTTTGTCAAATCTTAAAAGATATACAATAATTACTGTCATCTTGTAGTTTCAAAGAGGATTTTCTTGAAAATGCACACATTTATATGAATTCTATTTCCACAAAAAAAATCAGTAAAAAAGGGTTAAAATATTTTGAAAATTAATTTTTCAGACAGTATTCTCTTTCAAAATAGCTTTTGGATAGGTAAAGGGTTACAGGAAACACATTTTACTCCAATTTTTGTCAGATCTCAAAAGATAAATATAAATACTGTCATCTAAGCTGACATTATGAGAACAGAATGTAAACAAACTTCCATTCTTTTCACAAACATCTGTCATAAGTCACTGTGTTTCTGATAAGTTAGAGAGAATAGATAGTTACTTTACAGCTGAAGTTGTTTTACAGTACAAGTCAAAATAAGTTAGGTTAATCCTATAAACTATGTATCTTTCTCTTCCTACACTGATAAGACCAAAGCTGACACCATTTTCTGGAAAGCTCTCACTGATAGCTTCCCAGAAAATGTCAGATTCTGATCTTGTCAGTGTAGAAAGAAGCAGCAGTTTACTTAGTTTATTGCAGTTATGCCACAGCTTATTTTGACCTGTACTGTATACACAATATTTTGGGTTTTTTTCCCCAGTTCTCAGGAGAGAAAAACTGGAACCAACCCTTACCAGATTCTCAAAAAACAAGTATTTTGCTGACAGTACCGATCTTTGTGCAGACAGGAGAGGCATTGGGTTAAGCATTAGAATATAACCTCTTGTGGCCACATATTTCCATCCTCTCATAGACCATTCCTGGGACATTTGGTTGACGTCGGCTCAGTAGTTCCAGAGAAGATAAAAATGTGATTCCCCATAGGGTTTCTATAATAACTATAAGCCACAATTGTGGCCATGTTTACAAGCCGATCAACATTAAATGAGGATCGTTGGTAGAGGGGGTCCCAGTCATCTCTTATGTGAAGTATCAAAACATTTGGCCTGGCAGTTTCACAGGAGAAGAATTTTGAAAATCCACCAATCAGAATCAAAGAGTGCCTCTGGCGGCCATGGTTTTCTACCCACAGAAACAAAATGAGGATCATTTGTAGAGGACCTCACATAGACCATCCCTGCTAAGTTTGGTTCATGTCGGCTCAGTAGTTCTGGAGAAGAAGATGAAAATGTGATTTCCCATAGGGTTTCTATAGTAACTATAAGCCACAATTGTGGCCATGTTTACAAGCCGTTCCACATTAAATGAGGATCGTTGGTAGAGGGGGTCCCAGTCATCATTTATGTGAAGTATCAAAACATTTCGACAGGCAGTTTTAGAGGAGAAGATTTTTGAAAATCCACCTATCAGAATCAAAGAATGCCTCTGGCGGCCATGTTTTTTAACCTACGGGAACAAAATGAGGACCGTTTGTAGAGGACCTTCCATAGACTATCCCTGCCAGGCTTGTTTTCATGTCGCCTCCATTTTTCCAGACAAGAAGAGGAAAATGTGATTTTCCATAGGGTTTCTACAGTAAATATCAGCTGCAATTGTGGCCATGTTTGTGACCCAATCAACATTAAATGAGGATTGTTGGTAGAGGGGGTCCCAGTCATCATTTATGTGAAGTGTCAAAACGTTTGGCCTGGCAGTTTCAGTAGAAGATTTTTGAAAATCCACCAACCAGAATCAAAGAATGCCTCTGGAAGCCATGTTTTTCATCTGACGGGAACAAAATGAGGATCGTTTGTAGAGGACCTCCCATAGACCATTCCTGCCAAGTTTGGTTCACACTGGCTCAGCGGTTACAGAGAAGAAGACGAAAATGTGAAAAGTTTACGGATGCCGGACAACGGTCAATGACGATGACGGATGCCAAGTGATGAGAAAATCTCACATGGCCTTTTAGGCCAGGTGAGCTAAAAAACGAGATTGCCAGAAAAAACTTAAGGTTAGCCTTTCTAGATTACCTTAATTTCAAGATGTAATTTGTATATACATGTACAGGTCTTAAAATTTCAAATATATTCTTCAAAAGTTTCCGTAGGGTCAAATATGCAAAACAAATGAAAGTGTCAATGACACTGTAGCTCAACTTGTTTAAGACATGTACATGTATAGTATGTGACACAGCAATGACAAACATTTAGGTAATGACCAGATAACAAAGGTACATATAAAGTATTGTAATGGTCTGTACATAAATGCTGACCGTAGCAGCGGAGTCTGTAACAAATGTATAGGTAAAGTATTGTAAAGGTGGGCGACAGTTAGATGCTAAACTAGAAAAGAAATCTTTGAGTCCCAGAGTGGATCTCACTGAACCCAAAAATATTTGTTCTCATAGCACAGTGATAACAAAGGAACCCCAAAACACTCGTTCCTGTCCCAAGGTGATAACAAAGGTACCCAAGAAGTTTTGTGAAGATCGGTTCATAAATATAGACTCTAGCCCGAGCCGTATTGATGGGTGAACCTATTGTGTAAATGTAGCACTGAATAAATCAAAGTTCATCTAATTTGCATAATTTCTGCACGAGAACCCCCCCCCCCCCCCCTATTTTATGTGATGTATTCCATGTTACTAAACATTCATACAAAAATTTATTCAAATCATAACTTTCATACAGAAGTTCTGTACAAAAAACTGATTGCACTAATTTTGGTACAAAATGGCTGCTGGTGGCCATCTTGAATTTTGGACCGCACCCAAAAACACTCGTTCTCGTCCCACAGTGATAACAAAGGTACCCAAGAAGTTTTGTAAAGATCGGTTCATAAATACAGCTTCTAGCCTGAGCCGTATAGAAGCTGTGTACAAACAAGAAAAATGTTACTAAGGTAACACATGCCCCCCCCCCCCCCCCCCACCTTGACCTTACGGACCTGGCTGTGGTGTGTGACACATCCACCCGTTGTCCTTTATAATTGAGTGAAGTTAGATGATTGTAGCCCAAATAGTTTTGGAGTTATGCTTGAGACACAATTTGTGACCCTGAACATATGAAGGTCAATTGTGACCTTCACCTTGCAGATGCGGCGGAAAATATTATACGCGACACACCTTCTAACTGTCCTTAACATTTGTAAAAGTTTAACAATTTTACTATGATTCGCTTCTGAGATATGGCTGAGACACGAATATTGACCGATTTTTAGTGTGACCTTGAAATGTGACCTTGACCTTGAAGGTACGAACCCGGCTATGGTGTGTGACACATCCTCCCATGGTCCTTTATAATTGTGTGAAGTTTGATGACTGTGGCCCTAACAGTTTTCGAGTTATTGGCTCGGACACACACACAGACACACGCACACTTCAATCACTATATGCCACCTGACTTAAGTCGGGGGCATAAAAACTGATTGGACCTATTTCAGTACAAAATGGACACTGGCAGCCATCTTGAATTTTGGATCGCACCCAGAAACACTCGTTCTTGTCCCAAGGTGATAACAAAGGTACCCAAGAAGTTTCCTGAAGATCGGTTCATAAATACAGCCTCTAGCCCGAGCCGTTTTGACATGTGCACTTACTGTGTATAAGTAGTTCTGAATAAATCAAAGTTCATCTAATTTGCAAAATTTCTGCACGGGAAAAAAACCCTTATTATATGTGATGTATTCCACGTTACTAAACATTCCGTCAAAAATTTCTTCAAATCAGAACCTTCATATAGAAGTTCTGTACCAAAAACTGATTGTACCTAATTTTGGTACAAAATGGCTGCTGGCAGCCATCTTGGATTTCAGACTGCACCCAAAAACACTTGTTCTCGTCCCAAGGTGATAAAAAAAGGTACCCAGGAAGTTTCGTGAAGATCGGTTCATAAATACAGCCTTCAGCCCTCGCCGTATTGACATGTGCACTTACAGTGTATAAGTAGCACTGAATAAATCAAAGTTCATCAAATTTGCATAATTTCTGCATGAGAAAAAAAACCTGTTATTATATGTGATGTATTCCATGTTACTAAACATTCATACAAAAATTTATTCAAATCAGAACTTTCATACTGAAGTTCTGTACAAAAAACTGATTGCACTAATTTTGGTACAAAATGGTTGCTGGCAGCCATCTTGAATTTTGGACCGCACCCAAAAACACTCGTTCTCGTCCCACGGTGATAACAAAGGTACCCAAGAAGTTTCATAAAGATCGGTTCATAAATACGGCCTCTAGCCTGAGCCGTATAGAAGTTGTGTACAAAAAACTGATTGGACCTAATTTCGGTACAAAATGGCCACTGGCAGCCATCTTGAATTCTGGACCGCACCCAGAAACACTCGTTCTCGTCCCAGGGTGATAACAAAGGTACCCAAGACGTTTCGTGAAGATCGGTTCATAAATACAGCCCCTAGCCCGAGACAGTAACTGATCTGCTGTTCTGGATTTGGTTGAGTTGATGAGAGATCAGTTGTATCCTAGGAGCCACCAAAATCTTCGGTGTTCTTGTGCAGCAAAGTTCTAGAGGTGAGAGTACTGAAGTTATATTTGTTTGAGTCCAGCTGTTGACTGTATCAATTGTTGGAAGTGAAGGATTTGAGCCTCAATATCTCTCTTTCCAACACCAAAGTATCTAGATGAAATGGTACAGACCAGATCTACACCAATATGATTGTAAGAACTTGATGTAACTCTTCAAAATGGCATTTTTGATAAAATATTTGATCATTTTAGAATGCTACATGTCAGATAATAAACATCTGTACTATTCAATTCAGTAAAAAACACATCACAGCAGCCATGACTTGATTACATTACAATTAATGAAAATCCCCAGGTGAAGAGCCTGAAATTAACCCCTCCAGGACTAGTTTCACAAATAGGTCAGTCAAATAACAACCTTCAAAAGCTAACCAGAGGCTCAAGTGCCTAAAATGCCTACCTGGCTCAAGTTGTCAAAGAGATGAGTGTATCAGGAAGTGATCAGCAGAAAGAGCAATTTTTTTATTTGCTATGAGACAACCAAAAGGCAACTTTTTTGGTTAGGCTTGCCGCGATTATGAAATTTCATAGTCGATTAATCTGAACCCAAAACCGACGATTAGTCAACTTTTTTGACCATGTTTTTTTAACAAAGGGTTGACTAAAACGAGATGGCTGAATGGTCCTAAAGGTAGGTATAACTGGGTGTGTGGCCGTGTACATTTCAAATAACATGGTGACATAGTCAACGATCCATCGTTCCCACATTATAAGGCTTGGTGAATGTCAGAATGAACGTTTCGTTGACCATATTCTGTTAAGTTGGTCGATCGTCTGCCATACCGTTAAACAGTAATACACCCTGATGCCCAAAATTCAGATGAAACATAACAGTGAGCAGCCAGAAGGAACTAGGCCTGATCTGAGGGAGAGGGATTTTACAACTTACATGGACTATTCTGCTGGACACTGTAGGGGCACTAAGGATGTAAAAAGTCACACACCCCCCCCCCCCCCCCCCTTCCCCTTCCGCACACAAACTCACAATAATTTATCAATGGTGGGAAACGTTGTGATTTTCGGATTTCCAACTTGAAAGAGTGACCCAAGGGAGCTAACTCTAGTTTTGTGATGCAAAATACTGAAATTTCATCAAAAGCAGTGAGTTTCATTTCGTGTTGTTTAAAATAAAAGATTTATGAGCAAAGAATGGTTTTTGGAAATGATGTTGTTTAAAATACAGACATATTATTGACATGACGAGAGCAGTAATACTTGAAAATAACTTTCATATTTTCCAAAAAAAAATCATTCAAGTGGGAGGTAATTACCGCAAACATTTCCGAATCGGACTTAGAATGAAAGTGTCAATGACACTGTAGCTCAACTTAACAAACTAAAATTGAAGATCACTGGTACCAATGTTATTTGATGAGATTTCAACATAACAGCATTGTGTGTGCACAACGTCAGAGTAATCCATGCATTTTTAAATGTAAACTGCAAGACTGGCTAAAAGGAAGAATGTTGATACACAAATGCAGTATGTTCAGAGGTTATTGTAAATGGAAACTTTTTTCACAGAAATGAATGCTAATCAACAGCTCTTATCTAGAGTTCTTGACTAATGAGCACACCAGGTTCAAAAACAATTCTATGATAAATGTGGCCTGTAGGCCATGCCAAAGAATGTTGATGCACAAATGCAATAAATACAAAGATTGTTGCTAGCAGCAACAGTTTTTGATGGAAATGAAAAGAAAATCAATAGCTCCTATCTTTGTCACCTTGCATTAGCATACAAAGTTTCAAAACAACCTGATAATGAATGTGCCAAAGGAAGCTGTTAATGCACAAATGCACTAAGCCGAAGGTCATTGCTTTGTGGCAATGAGGTTTTAGGGGTTTTTTTTATGGAAATTCATAAATATACCCTGAAGAGAGTGCAAAAGGGATATGTTGATGCTCAAATGCAGTAAGTTCAAAGGCTGGTGATAACGACAATAACTTTTTCTGGAAATGAAAAAAATAGCTCACATCTAGAGGTCACCCCAAACACACATACCAAGTTTCAAAGTGATCCGATCATAAATGTGCCCTGAAGGGTGTGTTAAAGGGAAATATTGAGGTCTGGCTAAACTAAGCTCAAAGGTCAGCGACAACATTTTCTGACAGAAATGGAAGAAAATCGACAGCTCCCATATAGATGTCACCCCACACAAGCACACCAAGTTTGCAAGTGATCCAATCTTAAATGTGCCCTGCAGGGTGTGTCAAATGGAAATATTGATGCTTAACTGTACTAAGTTTTTACTAAGTTCATCGAAGGTCATTGCCAGTGGCAACATTTTTTGACGGAAATCGAAGAAAATCAATAGCTCCCATCTAGAGGTAACCCCAAACAAGCATACAAAGTTTCAAACCAATCTGATCATAAATGTGCCCTGGAGGGCATGCCAAAGGAATATATTGATGCCTGACTAAACTAAGTTCAAAGATCGTTGCCAGTGGCAACATTTTCTGATGGACGGAAAATCGATAGCTCCCATCTAGAGGTCTCCCCAAACAAGCATACCAGGTTTCAAAGCAATCTGATCATAAATGTGCCCTGTAGGGTGTGCCAAGGGGAAATATTGAGGTCTTCTGACTAAACTAAGTTCTAAGAATGCTGGCCGTGGCAATATTTTTTGAAGGAAATGGAAGAAAATCGATAGCTCCCATCTAGAGGTCATCCCAAACAAGCATGCCAGGTTTCAAAGCAATCTGATCATAAATGTGCCCTGTAGGGTGTGCCAAAGGGAAATATTGAGGTCTTCTGACTAAACTAAGTTCTAAAAATGTTGGCCACGGCAACATTTTTTGATGGAACTGGAAAAATGAAAGTGTCAATGACACTGTAGCTCAACTTGTCAAGACAAAGACATGTACATGTATAGTATGTGACACAGCAATGACAAACATCTAGGTAATGACCTGATAATAAAGGTACATATAAAGTATTGTAACGGTCTGTACATAAATACTGACCGTTGCCTGTAACAAATGTATAGGTAAAGTATTGTAAAGGTGGGTGACAGTCAGATGCTGAACTAGAAAAAATCTTTGAGTCCCAGAGTGGGTCTGACGGAACCCCAAAATATTTGTTCTCATAGCACAGTGATAACAAAGGCACCCCAAAACACACTCGTTCCTGTCCCAAGGTGAAAACAAAAGTACTCAAGAAGTTTTGTGAAGATCAGTTCATAAATACGAGCTGTATAGAACTTGTGACAAAAAACTGATTGGACCTAATTTCGGTACAAAATGGCCACTGGCAGCCATCTTGAATTTTGGACCGTACCCAGAAACACTCATTCTCATCCCAAGGAGATAACAAAGGTACCCAAGAAGTTTTGTGAAGATCGGTTCATAAATACAGCCTCTACCCTGAGCCGTATTGACATGTGTGCTTACATTGTGTAAGTTGCACTGAATAAATCAAAGTTCATCTAATTTGCATAATTTCTGCACGAGAAAAAAACCCGTATTATATGTGATGCATCCCATGGTACTAAACATTCACACAAAAAAATTATTCAAATCAGGGCTTTCATATGGAAGTTCTGTGCAAAAATCTGATTGCACCTAATTTTGTACAAAATGGCTGCCATCGGCCATCTTGAATTTCGGACCGGACCCAAAAACACTCGTTCTCGTCCCACGGTGATACCAAAGGTACCCAAGAAGTTTCGTAAAGATCGGTTCATAAATACGGCCTGTAGCCCGAGCCGTATTGGCATTTGCACTTACAGTGCTGAAAGTAACCCCAAAAAACATCAAAATTAGTCTAATTTGCACAATTTACGTACGAGAAAAAAACCCGTATTATATGTGATGCATCCCATGGTACTAAACATTCATACAAAAAATTATTCAAATCAGAGCTTTCATATGGAAGTTCTGTACAAAAAACAGATTTCTGCATCGTCGGTACAAAATGGCAGCTGGCAGCCATCTTGAATTTCGGACCGCACCCAAAAACACTCGTTCTCGTCCCACGGTCATAACAAAGGTACCCAAGAAGTTTCGTAAAGATCGGTTCATAAATACGGCCTCTAGCCCGAGCCATAGCAGCTTGGCACTTACAGCTCTGAAAGTAACACTAAATAAATCAAAGTCAGTCTAATTTGCATAATTTACGCACGAGAAAAAAACCCGTATTATATGTGATGTATCCCATGGTACTAAACATTTATACAAAACTTTATTCAAATCAGAACTTTCATACAGAAGTTCTGAACAAAAAACTGATTTTTGCATCATCGGTACAAAATGGCCACTGGCAGCCATCTTGAATTTCGGACCACACCTAAAAACACTCGTTCCCATCCCAGGGTCATAACAAAGGTACACAAGAAGTTTCGTAAAGATCGGTTCATAAATACGACCTCTAGCCCGAGCCATAGCCAATTGTTGACGTACGGACAGACGGACAGACGGACAGATGGCCAGACGGACAGACGGACGGCGGACGACGGGCCATGACAATAGCTCAAATTTGACTTCGTCAAAGTTGAGCTAAAAATCAACAGCTCCCATCTAGAGGTCACCCCAAACAAGCATACCAAAGCAATCCAATCATAAATGTGCCCTATAGGGTGTGCCAAAAGCAAATATTGTGGTCTGACTAAACTAAGTTCTAAGAAAGTTGACCGCGGCAGCATTTTTGGACAGAAACTTAAGAAAATCGATAGCTTCCATCTAGAGGTCACCCTAAACAAGCATGCCAGGTTTCAAAGCAATCCGATCATAAATGTGCCCTGTAGGGTGTGCCAAAGGGAAATGTTGAGGTCTTCTGACTAAACTAAGTTTTAAGAACGTTGGCCGTGGCAACATTTTTTGACGGAAATGGAAAATGAAAGTGTCAATGACACTGTAGCTCAACTTGTCAAGACAAAGACATGTACATGTATAGTATGTGACACAGCAATGACAAACATCTAGGTAATGACCTGATAACAAAGGTACATATAAAGTATTGTAACAGTCTGTACATAAATTCTGACCGTAGCCTGTAACAAATGTATAGGTAAAGTATTGTAAAGGAGGGTGACAGTCAGATGCTAAACTAGAAACGAAATCTTGGAGTCCCAGAGTGGGTCTGACTGAACCCCAAATTATTTGTTCTCATAGCACAGTGATAACAAAGGCAGCCCAAAACACAGTCATTCCTGTCCCAAGGTGAAAACAAAGGTACCCAAGAAGTTTCGTGAAGATCAGTTCACAAATATGAGCTGTGTAGAAGTTGTTACAAAAAACTGATTGGACCTAATTTCGGTACAAAATGGCCACTGGCAGCCATCTTGAATTTTGGACCGCACCCAGAAACACTCCTTCTCGTCCCAAGGTGATAACAAAGGTACCCAAGAAGTTTTGTGAAGATCGGTTCATAAATACAGCCTCTAGCCCGAGCCGTATTGACATGTGCACTTACAGTGTATAAGTAGCACTGAATAAATCAAAGTTCATCTAATTTGCATAATTTCTGCACGAGAAAAAAACCCGTACTATATGTGATGTATTCCATGTTACTAAACATTCATACAAAAATTTATTCAAATCAGAACTTTCATACAGAAGTTCTGTACAAAAAACTGATTGCACTAATTTTGGTACAAAATGGCTGCTGGTGGCCATCTTGAATTTCAGACCACACCCAAAAACACTAGTTCTCATCACACGATGATAACAAAGGTACCCAAGAAGTTTTGTAAAGATCGGTTCATAAATACAGCCTCTAGCCTGAGCCGTATAGAAGTTGTGTACAAAAAACTGATAAGACCTAATTTCGGTACAAAATGGCCACTGGCAGCCATCTTAAATTTTGGACCGCATCCAGAAACAGTCGTTCTCGTCCCAAGGTGATAACAAAGGTACCCAAGACGTTTCGTGAAGATCGGTTCATAAATACAGACTCTAGCACGAGTCGTATTGACATGCGTACTTACTGTGTGTTAGTAGCACTGAAAAAATCAATGTTCATCTAATTTGCATAATTTCTGCACGAGAAAAAAACCCGTATTATTATACTATTATATGTGATGTATCCCATGGTACTAAACATTCACACAAAAAATTATTCAAATCAGCGCTTTCATATGGAAGTTCTGTGCAAAAATCTGATTGCACCAAATTTTGTACAAAATGGCTGCCATCGGCCATCTTGAATTTCGGACCGGACCCCAAAACACTCGTTCTCATCCCACGGTGATAACAAAGGTACCCAAGGAGTTTCGTAAAGATCGGTTCATAAATACGGCCTCTAGCCCGAGCCGTATTGGCATTTGCACTTACAGTGCTGAAAGTAACACCAAAAAACATCAAAGTTAGTCTAATTTGCATAATTTACGCACGAGAAAAAAACCCGTCTTATATGTGATGTATCCAATGGTACTAAACATTCATACAAAAAATTATTCAAATCAGAGCTTTCATATGGAAGTTCTGTACAAAAAACAGATTTCTGCTTCGTCGGTACAAAATGGTGGCTGGCAGCCATCTTGAATTTTGGACCGCACCCAAAAACACTCGTTCTCGTCCCACTGTCATAACAAAGGTACCCAAGAAGTTTCGTAAAGTTCGGTTCACAAATACGGCCTCTAGCCCGAGCCGTATCCAATTGTTGACGGACAGATGGACAGATGGCCGACGGGCCATGGCATAAGCTCAAATTTGGCTTCGCAAAAGTTGAGCTAAAAATCAATAGCTCCCATCTAGAGGTCACCCCAAACAAGCATACCAGGTTTCAAAGCAATCCAATCATAAATGTGCCCTGTAGGGTGTGCCAAAGGGAAATATTGTGGTCTGACTAAACTAAGTTCTAAGAACGTTGGCCTTAGCAAAATTTTTTGACGGAAATTGAAGAAAATTGAAAGCTCCCATCTAGAGGTCACCCCAAACAAGCATACCAAATTTCAAAGCGATCTGATCATAAATGGGACCTGTGAGGTGTGCCAAAGGAAATTGTGGACGCATGTCCTTACATACGTACGTACGCCAACGACGGACGAGAAGTGATGGCAATAGCTCAGCTTGACTTGTCAAGTTGAACTAAAAATGACAATTTATTTAGGGGACGGGGGGGAAGGGGGGGAAGGCACGCATGTATAGACAGCGTGATCACGTTCTGGCAAGGCAGTGGTATCGTTATACATGCAGGGGTAAAAAAAATTGACTTTCACATTTTAAGTCGATCAAGCGGCACGACCGACAATTTGTCGACTTTTTGCATAATCACAGCAAGCCTATTTTTGGCCATTCATTTCTGCTGGTCCTAGGAAAACTTTCTAGCAAGCTCTATTCTGTGAATTTTGGTTTTGTTTTCAACTAATGTGGTTCTCTCTACCCTTCCCCCCCTCCCCCCCCCCCCCCCCAAAAAAAAACAAGAGCGCATGTATCGCTGAAGCAATACAATGTCCCCTACCGGACTAATGAGCATAAATAATTATACAAATGTTATAACCGAGATGTGATCAGCATGAATTCCATTGAAGCGTTTCCAAAAAAAGTCCGCAAAACTGATATTTTGGCACTTTTCCACATTTCCAAGGGCCATAACTCACACAAGAATAATGCAATCAGCATGAAACTCAATCTTGATCTGTAAGTCATCGTTCTATAGTAGGTTACCAAGGATGAAATCATTTGGTTGAAGCATTTCCAAAACAAGAGGCCCCACGGGGCCTGAAGCGCTCATCTTGTACAGAACACAATTTAAACAGAGTCCAAGAATGAGTCTACATTAAGCAAGCCATCTCCATAGGCTACACTGTCAATCCTTGAGTCCCTCAGGAGTGACAAAAATAATCTGGGCATCATGCCTTTTCTGCAGATGATCATAAGTAAAATGTAGAGCTCCCCTATGAAGCCCCTTAATACAACCTATGTGGATTAATCTTAGCACCTCTAGAGGGTACTGAATACAAAATTTTTAATTCTTCAGCAAAATGGCCAGTTCCAGCTCCCATAGAGAGCCCAAATATTAACCCAGGCTCTTGATTTGAACAGTTAAATCTGACTTCCCTAGAGATGCTGTGTACCGAATATGAAAGCATTCTGACTGTTGGATATGAAGAAGAGAAATTGGAAAGAAATTTCTTCGAATTGCACTAAGTTCAAATTTGGGCTACCATAGCGAGCCCAAATATTAACCTATGGATCCGATTTGAACAAACTTGAATCTGACCCCCTCTAGAGATGTTGTATACCAAATGTGAAAGCATTCTGACGAGTGGATCTGAAGAAGAAGATTTTTGAAGAAATTCCCTCATATTGTACTAAGTTAAATTTCATGTTCCCATATGGAGCCCAAATATTAATCTAGGCACTTGAATTGAACAACCTGGAATCTGACCCCCCTAGAGATGTTGTATACCAAATATAAAAGCATTCCGACTGGTGGATCTGAAGAAGAAGATTTTTAAAGAAATTTCCTCATATTGCACTAAGTAAAAATTTGGGCTGCCATAGTGAGCCCAAATATATACCTAGGGATCTGATTTGAACAAACTTGAATCTGAGCCCCAGAGAGATGTTGCATACCAAATATCAAAGCATTCTGACTGATGGATCTGGAGAAGAAGATTTTTTTAAATTACCCTCCATATTGAACAAAGATAAAATTTGGGTTTCCGTAGGAAGCCCAAATATTAACCTAGGGACTTGGTTTGAACAATCTAGAATCTGACCCTCAAAACAATGATGTATACCAAATATTAAAAGATTCTGACTGGTGGTTCTGAAGAAGAATATTTTTAAAGAATATTCCCCATATTACCCTATGTTAAAACTTCAGGCTTCTGTAGAGAGCCCAAATATGAACCAATGAGCGTTATTTCAACAAACTTTTATCTGACGCCCCTATGAATGCTGTATACCAAATATCAAAAGATTCTGATGATTGGTTCTGGAGAAAAGATTTTTTTTAATTTTTGCAAATATGCTGACTCAGCATTTTTTTCGATGCCCATTACAGAACACCTTAACATAACCGATGGCAATAAAAGCTCTCTGTTCCGTGGGGTTTGGGAAATATGGGCGTTTGAAAATATTTCTATTTTTAGCTCCCAGGATTCCCATGGGCATGCAGGAATTTTTTTTTTTTTTGCATGGGTCAAGTACTTATGACCCAATACTACCACAAACCAAATGTGGTTCATACCGGACCATCGGTTCAGAAAATAGAAATTTTGGGCGGGGCCAAAAATCTTACCCCTCCTATTACAAAGCCAAATATTACTTCACGAACTTCGTTTGAACAAACTTGATTCTACACCTCATATGGAAGCTCCATAGCAAATATCAAGTCATTGTACACACTGGTTCTTGAGAAGAAGATTTTTAAAATATTTTGGAGCATTTTCCCCCACTCCCTCCCTATGGGGCTTGGCATGCTGAGTTGAACAAAAATGAAATGCCCCTTTGGGACCATCACTCACACAAACTTTCACTTGAATTGGCCCAGTGGCTTTGGAGAAGACCAAAACATGGTGTTGACAGACGACGGATGACAGAGACGACGGACGACGGACGGAGAGCGATGAGATTATCTCAGCTTGACTTTTTCAAGATGAGCTAAAAAGTCTGGAAAACTAAAGTATGACTGACAGACAGACTGACAGATGGACAGAGTGCAAATGAAACTTGATCTGTAAGTCATCGTTCTATAGTAGGTTACCAAAAATGAAATCATTCCGTTGAAGCGTTTCCAAAAAAAGTCCGGAAAACTGATATTTTGCCACTATTCCATATTTCCAAGGGCCATAACTCACACAAGAATGTGGCAATCAGCATGAAACTCAAACTTGATCTGTAAGTCATCGTTTTATAGTAGGTTACCAAAAATGAAATCATTCCGTTGAAGCGTTTCCAAAAAAAGTCCGGAAAACTGATATTCTGCCGCTTTTCCATATTTCCAAGGGCCGTAACTCATACAAGAATAATGTAATCAGCATGAAACTTAAACTTGATCTGTAAGTCATTGTTCTATAGAGGTTTACCAAAAATGAAATCATTCCGTTGAAGCGTTTCCAAAAAAAACTCCGGAAAACTAAAGTGTGACTGACAGACTGACAGATGGACAGACTGACAGACTGACGGATGGGCAGAGTGCAAACCTATAGTCCCCTCTGGTGATGCCGGTAGGGGACTAAAAAAAAAAAACATTCTGGCATAAACGAAATACTTATGACCCAGTTATATACTACATGACAAATATGGCTCATATCTGTCCACTGAACCTGAAAATAGAAATATTGAGTGTAGCCCAAAATTTGGGAGCCCAAATTTAGACTTACAAAGTTTCTTTGAAAATGAAAGTGTCAATGACACTGTAGCTCAACTTGTCAAGACAAAGACATGTACATGTATAGTATGTGACACAGCAATGACAAACATCTAGGTAATGACCTGATAACAAAGGTACATATAAAGTATTGTAACGGTCTGTACATGAATACTGACCGTTGCCTGTAACAAATGTATAGGTAAAGTATTGTAAAGGTGGGTGACAGTCAGATGCTGAACTAGAACAAGAGGCCCCACGGGGCCTGAGGGCGCTCACCTGATACTGGCCGAGTCATATCACCAAAATAGCAAGGGATTCTGCCTTGTGGTTATTATCAGTTTTTCAACATAAAATTGTTTACCCTACTTAGTAACCCAAAGTGTTCATATGTTAGATACCCATATTGGGTACTCAATAATTTATCTATTTATTTATTGGAATTTAAGGTCACTTTCAGCATCTAAGGCTACATCTTACAGAGGCGTAATTATAATATCAAGTTTGGTCAATCGTTTATGCCTATCACTGCCCACTTTACAGGGCTTTCAATGCAGGAATTGGTTACTACTGGGCCCAATTTTATCAATAAAGCAGAACTTGAACAAACTTCAATTTGCCACTTCTAAGAAAATCAAAAATCAAATATCAAAAGATTCTGACAGGAGTAACAGAAAAAAAAGATTTTTTAAGAATATTTCTCATACTGAACTAAGTTATACATGGGCTCCCATAGGGAGCCCAAAAATAAAAGCTTCTGAAGCAGTGTTTTGGGAGAAGAAGATTCTTCAACGTTATTCCCATTAGCTACACTGTTAAAAAATGATGACTCGGCACTTTTAGTCCTAGAAAAGAACCTTATGATAAAATTTTTACCATTTTTTTCTTCCGGTCCTAAGGAAGCTTCACACCATATAAAAATTCTCAGTGCCATGTAGTTCTGGAGATATGGGCATTTAAAAAGAAAAAAATTTTTTAGCTCCTGCAGTTCCCGTGGGGGACAGGAAAACAATTTTCGGCATAAATTAGGTACTTATGACCCAATAAGCCCTCATATCAAATTTGGTTCAAATCGACTTTTTGGTTTGGAAAATAAAAATTTTGGTATAATTTGGGCTCCCACAGTGAGCCCAAATATGAACCCAGGTACTTGGCTTTACCAAACTTCACTCTCAGCCCCTAAGAATGCTGTACATCAAATATCAAAACATTTTGACTGGTGGATCTGAAAAAAAAATTTTTTTTAAAGAATATTCCTCATATTGAACTAAGTTATAATTTGGGCTCCCACAGGGAGACCAAATATGAGCCGAAGGACTTGACTTGAACAAACTTGAATCTCACCTCCCTAAGCATACTGTATACCAAATATCAAAAGATTCTGACCGGTGGATGCGAAGAAGAAGATTTTAAAAGAATATACCTCGTATTGCACTAAGTTACAATTTGGGTTCCCAAAGGGAGTCCAAATATGAACTCAGGGACTTGGCTTGAACAAACATCAATCTCACCCCCCTAAGGATGATGCATAGCAAATATCAAAAGATTCTGATTTGTGGATCCGAAGAAGAAGATTTTTAAAATATATCCCTCATATTGCACTAATTTGAACATTTGGGTTCCCATAGGGAACCCAAATATGGACCGAGGAATTTGATTTCTACAAATATGTGAATCAATGTTCCAAAGATGTTATATGTAAAATATGAAAGCTTTTAGAGCAGTGGTTTGGAAGAAAACAATTCTTTATTTTTTTCCCATTGCCTACTGTGTTAAAAAATACTGACTCAGCACTTTTTCAGAGTCCCGAAAAAGTACCCTATGATAAAACCGATAGCAATTTTTTTTTACCAATCCTTTCTGTTGGTCCCAAGAAAGCTTCACACCAAATAAAAATTCTCACTGCCGTGCAGTTTTTGAGATATAGGCGTTTTAATTTTTTTCTATTTTTAGCTCCTGTGGTTCCCACGGGGCTACAGGAAAAAAAATTTCTGCATAAATTAGGTACTTATGACCCAATAAGCCCTCACATAAAATTTGGTTCAAATTGGCCTCTCGGTTTAAAAAATAGAAATTTGGGGTGGGGCCAAAATTTTTGCTCCTCCCATAACATCGCCAAGTATAGACCTACAAACTTCTCTTGAACAAACTTGAGTCTACACCTCAAAAGGAAGCTGCATACCAAATATCAAGTCTCTGCTATTGCTGGTTCTTGAGAAGAAGATTTTTTAAGAATTGGAGCATTTTTGCCCCACCCCTCTGCTCAATATGAGCCGAAACCTAATTTGCCCAAAAATCAAAATGCCGCTATATAACCCCTACTCACATGAAATTTCATTAACATGCGGCCAGTGGTTTGGAAGAAAAAGACCCAAACACCACCTTCACGCCGGACGACGGACGCCGGACGACGGACGACGGACGAAAAGTGATCAGAAAAGCTCACCCTGACTTTCAGTCAGGTGAGCTAAAAACTCTTGGAGTCCCAGAGTGGGTCTGACTGAACCCCAAAATATTTGTTCTCATAGCACAGTGATAACAAAGGCACCCCAAAACACACTCGTTCCTGTCCCAAGGTGAAAACAAAAGTACTCAAGAAGTTTTGTGAAGATCAGTTCATAAATATGAGCTGTATAGAACTTGTGACAAAAAACTGATTGGACCTAATTTCGGTACAAAATGGCCACTAGCAGCCATCTTGAATTTTGGACCGTACCCAGAAACACTCATTCTCATCCCAAGGAGATAACAAAGGTACCCAAGAAGTTTTGTGAAGATCGGTTCATAAATACAGCCTCTACCCTGAGCCGTATTGACATGTGTGCTTACATTGTGTAAGTAGCACTGAATAAATCAAAGTTCATCTAATTTGCATAATTTCGGCACGAAAAAAAACCCCTTACAATATGTGATGTATTCCATGTTACTAAACATTCATACAAAAATTTATTCAAATCAGAACTTTCATACAGAAGTTCTATACAAAAGACTGATTGCACTAATTTTGGTACAAAATGGCTGCTGGTGGCCATTTTGAATTTCGGACCACACCCAAAAACACTCGTTCTCATCCCACGGTGATAACAAAGGTACCCAAGAAGTTTCGTAAAGATTGGTTCATAAATATGGCCTCTAGTCTGAGCTGTATAGAAGATGTGTACAAAAAACTGATTAGACCTAATTTCGGTACAAAATGGCTACTGGCAGCCATCTTGAATTTTAGACCGCACCCAGAAACACTCGTTCTCGTCCCAAGGTGATAACAAAGGTACCCAAGACATTTCGTGAAGATCAGTTCATAAATACAGACTCTAGTCTGAGCCGTATTGACATGTGTACTTACTGTGTGTAAGTCGCACTGAAAAAATCCAAGTTCATCCAATTTGCATAATTTCTGCACGAGAAAAAAACCTGTATTATATGTGATGCATCCCATGGTACTAAACATTCACACAAAATAATTATTCAAACCAGTCTGAGCTGTATAGAAGATGTGTACAAAAAACTGATTAGACCTAATTTCGGTACAAAATGGCCACTGGCAGCCATCTTGAATTTTAGACCGCACCCAGAAACACTCGTTCTCGTCCCAAGGTGATAACAAAGGTACCCAAGACATTTCGTGAAGATCAGTTCATAAATACAGACTCTAGTCTGAGCCGTATTAACATGTGTACTTACTGTGTGTAAGTCGCACTGAAAAAATCAAAGTTCATCCAATTTGCATAATTTCTGCACAAGAAAAAAACCCGTATTATATGTGATGCATCCCATGGTACTAAACATTCACACAAAATAATTATTCAAATCAGGGCTTTCATAAGGAAGTTTTGTGCAAAAATCTGATTGCACCTAATTTTGTACAAAATGGCTGCCATCGGCCATCTTGAATTTCGGACCGGACCCAAAAACACTCATTCTCATCCCACGGTGATACCAAAGGTACCCAAGAAGTTTCGTAAAGATCGGTTCATAAATAGGGCCTCTAGCCCGAGCCGTATTGGCATTTGCACTTACAGTGCTGAAAGTAACACCAAAAAACATCAAAATTAGTCTAATTTGCACAATCTAGGCACGAGAAAAAAACCCGTATTATATGTGATGTATCCCATGGTACTAAACATTCATACAAAAAATTATTCAAATCAGAGCTTTCATATGGAAGTTCTGTACAAAAAACAGATTTCTGCATCGTCGGTACAAAATGGTGGCTGGCAGCCATCTTGAATTTCAGACCGCACCCAAAAACACTCGTTCTCGTCCCACGGTCATAACAAAGGTACCCAAGAAGTTTCGTAAAGATCGGTTCATAAATACGGCCTCTAGCCTGAGCCATAGCAGCTTGGCACTTACAGCTCTGAAAGTAACACGAAATAAATCAAAGTCAGTCTAATTTGCATAATTTACGCACGAGAAAAAAACCCGTATTATATGTGATGTATCCCATGGTACTAAACATTTATACAAAACTTTATTCAAATCAGAACTTTCATACAGAAGTTCTGTACAAAAAACTGATTTTTGCATCATCGGTACAAAATGGCCACTGGCAGCCATCTTGAATTTCGGACCACACCTAAAAACACTCGTTCCCGTCCCAGGGTCATAACAAAGGTACACAAGAAGTTTCGTAAAGATCGGTTCATAAATACGACCTCTAACCTGAGCCATAGCCAATTGTTGACGTACGGACAGACGGCCAGACGGATGACGGGCCATGACAATAGCTCAAATTTGACTTCGTCCAAGTTGAGCTAAAAATGAATCTGCATCACTAACGTAAATTCCAAACCAGAAATCTAAACATTATTGCAAGTGGCTAAAAAAAGATGATTTTAAAAGCATATTAGGCTTATGGAGCATTAAACCCACCCTAAGGGATATAGTAATTTGGAGGGAAAAATCAGAAGAGTAAATTTCCACCAGCCTGAAGATGGCAGCAGATTCATTTGAACAAAGGAGAACAGGTTTACTCCAACGATTGTCTGTGCCATAAATGAATGAATTTGGCCTAGTGGTTTTAAAGAATAAGAAAGATTTCAAATTAGAGAAACAGAATTTTACTGCCACCAGTAAATTTAAGTCTGTGCAAAAATGGTTAAAGCATCAAAAATAAAACAAGAGGCCCCAGGGGGCCTGAGGGCGCTCACCTGACATGGTAGCCGAAATATCAACCCAGAGAATTGATTTCAACAAGTTGCATCTGCTCCTCCTAAGAAAAGCTTATACCAACTAGAGAAAAAGAATTTACGGCCACCAGTAAATTCAAGTCTGTGTGAAAAGGGTTGAAGTATCAGGAATAAACTATAAAGAAAGAGAATTCATGGAGGCTTATTTTCGGGAGTAAAATATTTTTGAACAAATCAGAAATGGGTTTTCGTTAGCAGTATTTACAGATATTCATACAGGAACCAGAACATTTTTATAAGAAACCAGAATGGCATATATATGACCAGCATTCAAAGGGTTTGATACATGAATCAGAAATGGATATTTTTGGCTCTGCCCACTAATATGAGTGATGAAATACATTCATAAAATTTAGAAATGCATTAAGGTGTAATAAAATGCATTTCCCAGTCTTTCTGAATAATGCCCCCATATTAAGATCTTCAGAGGGTTAAAATATTCCCTTTAAATACTCCATTTTAATCCTTTAAATGGGGGCGCAGTGGCTCAGTTGGCAGAGGTGCAGGTTAAAGGCGTGAGGTCCTCACTCTGTCCTTGGGCAATATACTTCACCCCATTGCCCATGTGGGTGCATGGTGGCTCTGTGTACTAAAGCGTACTGCACATCGATGGTGCACCCGTCTTCAACCAATGCTAACCCTGCTTGTGTGGAGTTAGTATGTGGGGGATCTGACAGTTGCTCGCTGTTGCCCGGAGGTCCTCCTCCCCAGGTACTCTAGCTTCCTCCGCCCGTAAAACTGTCCTGGTCAAGGTAAACCACTGTGCAGAAATATGTGACATTAAACACCAATAAATAAATAATCCTTTAAAAAATGAGCTCAATCCAATAAAGGGTCATAAGCTATGTTTTTCAAGCAAAAATGAAAAGGTAATTAAAACTGAATAGACGTTTCTGTGAATAATGTTGACCGGTTTCCACCGTTATGTTGGCTAAAGGGTTAAGAATTCTTTACTTTGGAAGGTACACTGAATAGGTGTCCCATTCCACATAGAATTACACTTCGCTGCAAGCGATGATTACATGAATCGCCCAGGTCCGAGTTAAGAGAAAAGATTTAAACCTGTCCGATATTACGCCGACTGAGTTAGCAATAATTAAATCCAGTGAGGCATTTCAAGAGAAAAGGATTAGCTCATGTCACGTAATCTCGGAGATAATCGTGTAAAGGATTAGCGGTAATTAACTTCTGTACATCAACTCCACCTCAAGAAAACAAAGCAGTCTTATAGACACGTGCACATTTTATTCTGACAATTTCTGTCAACAATGTCACCTTGAAAATAACATTAATGAGCAATACATTACACTGACAATTCTTCTTGAATTTTTCAATCACCTCATGCTGAATTAACATACAGTTTTAAAATGTTGAGAACAAAATACGTCATCATAATATTATACGTCAAGTTAATGTCATAGCGAACTCAGTCTCAATTATTTCTATTCAAACTTCGTTGTGACGGTGTTGTTCATTTTAAATAGTTTAGGATACATGTTGGCCTTCAGTTCTCATTTTTCTGTGTGCGTTTGGAAAACAGTGGTGAGATTCGGCTTCTGATTTTCGTTTTTTTTTTCCCCCGTATTGAATCTTCTAATTATCGATGATATCACCATCAAGCTGAATGCCAAAACAAACACAGGTACATGTACTCGGCACAAGCTTAGAAATCGAAAAAAAGGATATCTGATAATATTTTGGGATTGATGCTGTCGTGCCCTTATTAATTATGGGTTATGGAAGCGCGGCAGCATCGAGCGCATAGTGATAACAAATTTATCCAACTGTCCCATTACAGCCCATTGCCTTCATTTCTCAGTTTAAATTAGGTTAAATGGGCGTAATACGAGCCTCCATTGTAAGTATGTACAAGAAAATGAACCAGTTCAATGTTGTTTCACAGAGCTCAGTGAACTCTTAGCATAGTTAAATTCCCTGTGGATTAGGCCTACTACTGGAACAATTTGCACCTTTCGAGTTTTGGATCATAAAAAGTTAAACAGAAATCATCAACTCGTCCTCAGTTTTCCAAAAATTACAGAACTTATCCAGTAAATTAGCCCAGACCTGATTTACATTCCGGAAGCCATCTATAAATCAACTCGGTTTGTGTGTGTATGTGTGTGTGTGTGTGTGTGTGTGTGTGTGTGGGGGGGGGGGGGGGGGGGGGGGGGATCACCCAGGGCCTACCTAGGAACTTAGTAATGAGTACAGTACCATTAAATCTGTTGGATCATTTTGGCAGGGCCATGAAGGCCGAACGTTCTGCGAAACTCGCCAAATGTGCTGGTGGGTGGATGACAGGCTCTGCACCGGGCATGCAGCTGAAACTAAGGTCCATTTAAAATAACCATTCCAGGAGAAACCTTAGGCTTAGAGGAGTACATACACACACCATGATTTAAATAAATGCACATCATTGTCGGGAAACCTTGGAAGCAAAGAGTGCTGATCTACAGATGTAGACATTTATTTACTGCACCAAAGAGATTGCGGAGTAGGGGTGGGCATACTGAAACTTACTCCACAGGCTTATTGTCGAGAGGCCTGCAATATACATTTTTTTTAAAAGGGGGTGGATACATAACCCTCCCCCATTTCAGTTGTGCCCCCACCCCGTTGATGTGGCCTAATTATTGATGCCTTCCACAACTTATAAATTATGGACACAAGCAGATTCAGTCAAGGAAATTGAGGGGTTTTTTTTTTGTCTTGAATTTCACATTTGTTTCAGGGGCACACGTCTTGTGTTCGCCCCCGTCTCACCGCTACATGAATTGGGTAAAAGGCTCAAACACGTTATTCTTGCCGATGGGCTCCCCTTCCCTCAACACGCTCTCGCAAAATCCTTAGACTCAAAATGATAAGTGTTCGTATTAAGATGCAATGGAATTTCAATATTCAAATGCGCCATGAATTCAGAAAAAGGTAGGGCTGCTATTGAATGTGATGAGAATCATCATGTCACTGTGAGTACACTGAACTGAAGGAATGCAGAGTGTCGGGAAACAATACACAAGTCAGGAATGGATTAATTGACGCCATTCTCAAAATATTTAATTGAATTTCATGAATACTTAATTACTTTTCGGGGTGCACTGTGAGATCAGAGCTTTGTTTTTGTAAACAATAACTTCAGAAGGCCTGCACAATAAAAGGAAGCTGATTGATTTATATGCCCGGCACTTAATCCAATTTCGGTGAGCGTCTAATTGCCACCAGTTTAATTACAAAACAAACTACTGTAATTAAGCACCTGTGAAAACACGAAAGGGGGACGGTTACTGCAAGTCTACGAGTGCCTTTTCCATTGTTTTTTTTTTCTTTTTATCTGAACTACCCACTATTTGAATGGCAGAACTACCCACTATTTGAGTGGCAAAAGGAGATTTGCTGCATTTAAATGATTGACATTTTTTTAAAATGTTGCACCCACAGCCATTGAAATATTTTGTAATGCACAATATACCGGGGGTACCGAAGCCTTTATTACGTTAGTGGTAAATGACATCCGACGTAGCTAAGAGTATTACGGCATCAAGTCATTCAAGAAATCACTGAGGCGATGAATAGAAAGTATTTTTTCTATCAAATTGGAAACTTCAGGGCATTCAATCTCCAGAGTTTGGGGGAATGGCGCAATAGAGGGCGGAGAAGTGAAATGGAGTATTGAGAGTTGGTGGGAGGGACAATTGATGCATATCTATGCTCATGTCGTTTTTTTGTCCATAACTTCTATGCCGGCATTTTTGAAGGGGGTGGGCGGGGTGAGGTGGGGGGGGGGGGTGGTGGGCAGGGGGGGAGGGCTGTGGGGGGGGGGGGGGGGGTTGGAGGAAACAATGGTTGCGAAGTAGAAAACATTATGTAAAACTAACCAGTAGCAATTTACAGACCTTCCTCTGTCTGTAACTTGTCCTGTACAGTTCAAAAGAGGGAATTAAATTTCAAGCACGGTGTCAATTGGCAGTATGTTAGGAGCTTATGATGCCTTTAGTTTTAGTTTCTCAGAATATGATCGGTGGCTGAAATGGCTTCCAGTGGTAGTTTCGACCTATGTGTTTTACCCGGCACGTTTTCGTGTTAAGTTTTCAAAAATATCGGGAACACAATGTCCCAGGGTAAATTGAAACGTCTCGGACTCCAATGGGCCCCCCCCCCCCCCTCCCCCACCAATCCATCTATTCCTATGGCCAGTGTATTGAACGAAAATGAAATGGACTTGTTGGTACGATCGTTTTCATGCAGATAACGTGTGCGGTAATTTTTATTTTTTCTAAAATTGAATGCACTTCTCTTCGTCAAAATGAGACATCACCAGTTTGAATCTACACACGTTTAAATAGGCTTAGCCTGTTCGCCAAACCCCATTTCAACTCACGTTTTTGCAGTAGCGCAATTGGTAGCCAGTTAATTATATTACCAAGAAGGAAATAATCCTTGTCACACTGAATCACCGTTGCACACAGTGATTTACCAAGAAGGGGATAATCTTTTCCACACCTAAACACCGTTGCACACGGTGATTAATTTGGTAAAATTACACCGTGTGACACTGTGTTGGCCGGTGATTTTCAGAAAATCGTCCACCTTGTCGGGTGTTTGAGACAGGATACACTTGGCACGTACTGTATATGATAAAAAACATGGACTGTTGCATGGGGCGAAATGTAAAGGTCCGGATGAGTGAGAACGTTTTTTTTTATTTCGAAATACCACGTGCATATTATCACTGCATATGAGCGAATATAAGTTCAAAACGTTTATTTCTTTTATTTTGTTGTGTTGAATAAGTACAAATAAATGAGTATTTGAATCTTCGTTCTGCTCTTTTTAATTATAGTGGCAGTACTCCTTGATTGAAAGCTTTTCCCAAGAATGAAAATTGTCAATTTACCCCAAAGAGCATGTAGCGGTCGGTCGATTGCAAACTGAGAAAGAATGGCGACTATTGTTTGGAAACTCACATTCAGTGGCATAATTGGCACAAAATGGATTTGTTTGTTGGGGGGGGGGGGGGGGGGGGGGGGGGGCATTGAGGAATCTTTGCACGGCGATGAGTGATGGCCACTGCAAAATGCGTTACGTGGGAAATTTATGCACTTAAGCCTAGTGTAATTCGGGGAAGGGGGGGGGGGGGAGGGGGGATTGGCAGTCATTCAACGTAAATAGGCATATTTATAGGGTGGCGGAGGTAAGGGTGGAACAGTATCATGTCATATTTCGAAGGGCTCTGAGCCACTAACGTTGATTTTATTTTCTCGGTTATTGTTTCTCAGCCTATCCAATTCATTTTTTTTTTAAAAATGCAATCTCCGAACAGAAGAGATTACGCTCTCTGCGAAAAACGCCTTTTGAAATATATAAATTTATATTAAATAAGGTTGTGCTTATTTAATATTAATTTATATGGATACATGTAATCTTGTTTTCACAATTATGGGGAAATCGAGTGTTTATTTTGAAATTGTTGTTTAAATGGGTAATAATAAATTGTGAAGCGTTTCGCAACGAGTTAAAATGGTCGGCGTAACTTGATTTAGTTTTAATATTTTCATAATTTCCTTTTGCAACTTGAAGGAAAAGTTGTTCAAATCTGCTGTCAATAATTGTGAAGCTTAATCTTTTTCACAGTACGGTCTGAGAAACCAATCAAGTCGATAATCCAATTGTCTCATACTGTCCGAGTTTTTAATCAAATGTCGGACACAGATCACAGACGTACTCTCCGACAATCGTCGGCCATTAGTGAGTGATCTTGAGACACAGTTCCTCAGACCTGGGAGATTCATGTAATCGTCGCTTGCAGCGTAGTGTAAATGTTAAGAAAATAAAGTGAAAAACATTACATTTCTCAGCTGACAGTACCTGCTTTTGCATTCCGGAGGGATGGAACGGCACAAATCAGAGACATTCTCTTAATAGCACTTTAGCACCAAAGGTTTCTGCCCTCTCGGTGAGACCGAGCTGAGCACAGTGAAAGAGTATAGAACTCCTCTAACAAATGAGTTTTAAACAGGCGTAGCACTGACACAGTTAACAGTACAGTCGACCATGTCAGTATTGCATTGTTACCAGCACCCTGACAGTTTTGTGATAGGTTTCAACAATTATTCAGTGCAGTTTTATGGAAAGGGTTAACTTTATTCTGCCTGAAATAAAAGATGTGCAATCCACATTGAAGTCTTGAGAGGGTTAAAAGCATTGAACTGAATAATTTATAATTTAAGGGTTTCTCCGAACTTAGTTTCAGGAACTTACATCCCATTATGATGAAAGGTCAGATTTCATTTTGACAGCTGACACCACTGTTGTATGGAAAGGGTTATTTAGTGCAGTTATATGGAAAGGGTTAACTTTATTCTGCCTGAAATAAAATATGTGCAATCCACATAGAAGCCTTGAGAGGGTTAAAAGCAGTGAACTGAATAATTTATAATTTAAGGGTTTCTCCGAACTTAGTTTCAGGAACTTACATCCCATTATGATGAAAGGTCAGATTTCATTTTGACAGCTGACACCACTGTTGTTTACATAGTCTCCAGTGTGAACATAACATTGTATTGCTTGGAGAGAATTTACTGTATCAGGAAATTGGAGGCTGTGAAAACCCTGTGGCCTATTGGGCAATACTCAAAGGCTCTAGCGACCTGAAAAACATAGGTGGCCGAGAAGTTGTGAATGTCTACCAGTATGCCAAAAATCAGCAAGACAGGACAATTCGTTTTCGAGTTATTGTGAGGACAAGGAAGTGCATAGAAGACAGGAGAATAAGAAGAAGAAGAACAAGAAGAAGATGAAGAAGAAGAAGAAAAAGAAGAAAAAAAAAAAGAAACCGTACAAAAACAATAGTCTGTGTGTT